>CAIGRB010092678.1:77977-88493 GCA_903798255.1 Fraxinus quadrangulata | reverse complement strand
AAAACCAATCTTCTACTCTTTTAAGCCTGTTCATAACTTAGACATCCCAAAATGGTACTTGCTCTGTACCACCGTTTCGAGTAATTTGTACAAACTCACCATTAAAACTAACTAGTAAGGAAATGACGACCCAAGTGCTTATAAGTCCAGGAGCTAGGCTTTAAACCTGTCAAATAAGATTAAACTGCGTAAATTACTCATCATGGATTCAATGAGAAAAAGTTAAGAGAACATATTGCATCCCAAAGGTGATCACTTCAGGGAAATGCAGCTACCAGCCGTAAAGTAGAATGCATAGAACAAGATCACAGTAATAATTTATATTCCATTTCGTGTCCAGGAAAATCTTTAAGAAACCATGGCATTGGTTTCATCTTCATCTCCCTCGACCACTGATACCTCACTGAACATATATTGGCTTTGATATTCCATCAAGTATTGCGTTGACCTCTTCACGTCATAAAACAGTTGGTACACTCGGCTGATATCTTCCATTTCCACAATCTTTCCTTTCCGTTTTTGGCAAGACAATGCAGCAGATGTTATGAGGTTTATAGCATATCGTAACGATGTGTCTGTCCCAATCTTTGTCAGCAATACTTTAGCATCTTCCGACATTTCTACGTCTTCCTCTTGGCTTCTTATGTCTAAAATCTTGCGAATTTCTTCTTCCGTATAAGGTTGTGTGGAGATGATAAGTAAGCGATCAAGGAAATCAATTGGAATACCATGTGGGGATTTGTAGTTTGTGCCTCGAATTGTAGTAATTCCTCTGTTGGTGGCGACAACCAATATAGGTGCCATATCATTTTCCAGTGCACGGTTAAGAAAGGAAAAGCACTCTATGTCAAGCATGTGAACTTCATCGATGAAAAGGACACCCGGCACAATTTCTGCTTTCCCTTCTTCCCCCCACTCGGCAACCTTTGTGTCAATTTGTTCCCTCACTTCTGCACGAATTTCACCAGTATCGCCAGTAAAGAGTGCAAGAAATCCTTGTGTTCTGAAATTCAGACAGGAGACTTAATAAATAAATCTCTTACAGTGCAGTACTGGAGGGTACATCATAACATTCAAACAATTATATATTAATCTCTATATCCAAGAAATTTTTCATGTACTATTATAGTTTAGGTTCCAGGTATTAGAAAGTTCAATAAGGACAAAAACTGGTGTATAAATGTTAAGGAGGTAAATATACTAACAGGAAAGAAGCATAACTAAGGAAAACTGCCAAAACAAAAGAGCCAACCCATCAAAAGCATATTGATTCAATAAGAATTTCACCAAACAAAAGAAGTTCCCGCTATACAAAACAATAAAAATCAGCCCAACCATATGCACAGTCAAAAAACAGCAATTCTACCATAAAAGAGTACCAAGTCACGTTTCAACCTCCTTCCTAATATCCAACAGTTATTCTGAAATGCATCAAACCTTGATGTTTAGCATTACAGTTTGGGAAATTATGTACATCTCGCAATCAGAACAAAAAAATGGGGAAAAAAAGCCACATATATACAGTATACTCAAAATTAGGGTTGGTCACTTTGCTCCTTTTCAAACACCTAAATAAAATTATCATTTTTCTCTTCAATTTTTTATCAAATGAAATAACGTTTAGCAGGGAAATTATTTCTGTCAGCTAGATAATTTTGAATCTTTCAGTGGCGTGCCAACAATGGTACAAATAATATGGGACTTCGAAGATCTTTACTGCATGCAACTCTTGAAAATACAATATTTTAGTAAACTATCAGTTGGCCACTGCATAAGAACTGCCGAACTGGGTATGTACATCTGTGGCTACGGAGGATGCTTAATGCAAAACAAATTGTGTTTTTATTTGTTATTCCAAAAACAAATTGACAGAACAGGAGACATGCAAGTCATGCACTTAATTTAAGAGCGTATATAACTCATAAATTTCTACAACAAGCACAGAGTATTACAGACTTGTTGCTTAATCCATTGTATCTTCCATCAAGAGGGCCAAGGTCACGTGTTTTGCATTTTACGCACCAGATAAATGAAAAATGAATTGATAAGTAAAAACAAAACCAGAGAATATAAGAATTGGAAGAAATAAATAAAATAAATATGCCTCAGTTCAATTTGGAATAAAATGTGTCGCTTGAGTTTCAATAGCATCCTTATGTAGCCTTTAATTTGTAATTTTATTCAAATATTTTCTTAATTTTTGTTTTGTTGGATTCTATATGTAAAAATTACGGAAATATATTTTAAAAGAATATTTCTATTTCCTACCGAGTAAAAACAAATCATGTAGTATAGAATTGATATTGCACAACTTCTTACACATGCTGGACTAAGAATTTGATTATGGATATAACATTAATGTCTAAGATCAAATTCGAAGAGCTTACATATGAGTGGATCATTGATACTAATAATGGGGTCATATGCATTACTTATAAAGATGTCTTTCAAAAAATAGTTACTTCAGTTATGCTCCCATGCTCTTACTAGACTAAATTCCTGGCTCCGCCCCGGCCTCCAATAATCTTTAATTCCTCCAATGACAGGTGCCAAAGTATGGATGGATTCCATACTTATTTGTGCAATTGGATGCTAATTGTTTTGAAATGCAAGGTAAGAAAACCTTAAAAAATGTGCAACTAAGGTGTCCAGAGTTAAATCACTATTGTAATAATGTTGGCGAACCATGCACAAAACGTTGCAAGTTTCTTGGCTGTCATAGCAGATAAGTTTCCTGATAAATTACATCATTCCAGATGGATAAATCTCTAAAAATGTCAAGAAAAATAATGTCTTACTATTAATGGGAAAATGAGAGAGAGAAACTATCCTTTTGCAGGTATTGCAAATATATCCTCCCTGTATTTTTTATTTTCTATTTTTTGTCCCGTGTATACAACATGTCATTTCTTGACCTAATAAAATTCTAGTTTAGGATGTGAAAGGTCGGTAGTAAAATTGATCATCAACTATTATATAATTTAAAAAAAAAAAAACACAAATTACAAAATAACTCGTGGGAATGCCACAGATGTTCTATCATTCTTCTCTCCCTTTGTTTCTTCTCTCCCTCTGGTCAGCTCGACTTTATCAAATTAATTAAATAGCAACGACTTTAGTGTCAAGGAAACCCTGCTCGTCCAACTTGACACAGTCGGCTTGTAGTGAACTCCATAAATGCCTACTCTTTTTCTCTCCTTTTCTTCTTCTCCTCTCCTTTTGGTCCTTCTCTACATACAGGCACGAAAACTCTTCATAAGTTGTACCCAAAAAATTCATTCCTCTTCATTCGCCTCCCTAAATCATCATAATCTCTGGACTACACGCATATATGCTTTTCTTAATCCTGATTCATTTTCAGTTTCCTCAAAAGACTAAGAATGTGAATGGAACTCTGGAAAAGATCAAGTGCTGCCAAAGAACTTTATGCAGAGCAAAGGTTGAAAATGAGAATTTTATAATATTCAAATTAGAGCATTTATTCTTAACAAATGAAGTCAAACCCACTTCGAGAAAGTTCTAAAAGAAGACAAAATTTTCTGGCTATTTTGCTAGATAAATTCCTATAACAGTAATTATAAGCTCCCAAAATTCACCATAAATTTTGGAAATTCCAACGCATTGCACAGGTCTATAGATGTAACTAAAATGCCTAAAGACAATCCTACCCCAACAATAAAACAAGCTCTAGTGGAAACAACATTACTTCAGTTAAATTGTCAAATGCCAGTGACAGAAAATTTCCGACGTGTATTATGCTACTTTAATTTTACAAATTGTTCAGTGCTGAAGTTTTGAGACATGAGGTCCCCTATACATAACTCTATTAAAATAAAACTTTATGGTCCGATATAAGAGTTTAATCTTCTCAAGCATGAGCGAACAAGATCTGATTATTGCCACAGGTTAGAATAATTCTGGTTATCCCCACAAGTTAAATATTCCTAATATCGAAAAAACAAAAGAGGGATAACTAAACGGTGCAGAAATGGAAGAACTCTGAAATGACACAAAATAAAGGTCAGATGAAAGCATTTTAAAGGGCATTAATTATCTATGAAGTCTAACCAATCAGTCTATTATTGGAGCTTATAAGTTATAAACTTACACCCTCCAAGAATATTACCAAAATCTTTAGTATCAATAAGTTAACACCAATGCAATTACATAATACCATACAGCATATAATAGATAAGAATATGAAACAACCAAGCTTTCAAAGCATCAGGATAAGAAATTCAAAGTGTTCTGCATAAATTGCTTTGTAAAACAATGAAGTTGCTCTAAAAAATTAAATTTAGCAGCAGTAGACTATTAAACACTGTAGCTTATCCAAGCAAGTAACAAATATGGTCGTGCATTAATTGTCAGATTAGTGAAAAAATACATCTGCAAATTTTTGAGTTCATTCACTTTCCAACAGTAATTTTTTCTTTTTAGTTGAAGAGGACAATTACTTGACAAGACCAATTCACACCAATACAATTGTACAGAATCTGAAACAACACACTTCCTAGCCTTGGAAACATCTGGATAAGAAATTCAAACTATTCAGCACAAAATCAAATTGCTAAGTAAAACAATGTAGCAACTACAGAGCATTAAAAGTGGCAGTAGATTGATTTGCTAGAGTAACTTGTCCTGGCAAGAAACAATCTTTAAGATGTGAACATAAATGAATATACCTGCTGTTGATAACGTCAATCTCGTGAAGTGTCACACAATGCACTACTTCCTTTCTCTTCTGCAGCTCCCCATCAGGACACTGCACAAACTTGGTCTGCGGCCCCATTGCATCGTAATCTCTTGACCTCGAGAACGACCTTCCGAGCTTGGTGATTTTCCCAGAGGCCTTATCAATAGCAATAACATCCCCACTCTGAACTTTCTCCTTCCCCAATGCCTCAATCATCTTTGCCCCCAAGTCATACACAGTCTCCATCTCCGTCGTCTTCAATGTCAACTTCCCCGTCTTAGTCGCTGCCCCAGCAACTGCCGGCCTATCAATCTGTATCTCCACCACCTCCCCTTCAATAACCTCTGTTTCCTCCTTAATCCTAACCCCAATGGCCTTCCTAAACGCCTGCATTAGAGCCTCGGTTTTGGACATCTCGAGAGAGAACAACTCACTCCCTGCCAGCATAGCAAAAGGGGTCTCTTGCCCGAGGGATTTCGCCATACCCATTGCAATAGCGGTTTTTCCAGTGCCGGGCTGACCCGCAAGAAGAACAGCCCGTCCCGCTATTTTTCCCTCCTGGACCATCTTGACAATCACTCCGGCGGCTTTTCGGGCGGAGGTCTGGCCAACCATGCCCTCCGAGGAGACTCGTGGCTCAAGAACTGAATCCAAACCCAGGCCCCGGATATGGGAATGGGCCCCGATTCTTTCGATTCGGGTCAAATCCCGCATCTCCGAGAGCTTTATCTCCGTCATGGTTGGGTTAGGGTGAGAAAATCGTAGAGAGAGTTGGTGCGCGCTGCTTGGTTGGACAAGGGTTTAGGGTTTTTCTTGTCTGCAGGAACAAGATGGGAGCTTAAACTCAAAAACGAAAAAGAAATAGACTAACGAGTTTAAACGAAGGTCACAACCTATAGGTTGTTGGTTCAACTGAAATTTAGAAAGTTATTCTTTCGTTCCTGAACTTTACTATAGATTATTATTTTATCATCAAAATTTAAAAAGTTATTCGTTCATCACTCGAATTTAAACAAAATTACCCATTATTCACTCATATCATTTCTATTAGTATTATCTATAACAAAATTCGATGTATAATGAGTAACTTTGGTAAAATTTAAATGAGCAACAAGTAACATTTTAAATATCAGTACAGTAACATATTACAAAGTTCAATGAGTAATGATTAATTTTTTGAAGATCTATGAATAAGTAATAGGTTATAACAAAGTTCAGTGACCATTAATTAAATTATCTCATAGACTAATATTCATTTCAAAAAATACTTTGTATTGAGTAAAAATAAATAGATAAATAAAATACTAATTGCGGACAAAAATTTATTTGATAAGTTAAAAAGTTATACATCTCACGAAATATGTGATTAAATTAATTGTTGAATTTTATTTAAATTTAAATTTAAATTCCTAACGTAAGAGGACTAAAGTTTAAAATCTCTACTATCCATAATTTTTGGTTCTATATATATATATTTTTTTTTTTTTTTTAAATTCCCAAATACTCCAGGCTTGACTAAACTTAGGAAAGACCCAAAAATTGCCTTCGAGGTGGGCTGAAATTTAAAAAATATAGAATGAACTTACACCCTAAGAGATTTAGATCTTTTTTGATCCCCATTATTTTTAGTTATGCTACTTGTACAAAGTTATGTTACAAAATTGATTTACAAAATACGTGTTTGCAACATATGGGCCAATAATTTAAAAATTAATTTTTGAAATCAACGACCTAGATCTTGCTACATCATTTTGTCAACACACTTTTGTAAACACCATTTGTACAAGTAGTGTAATTGTTTCTAAAATACATTTTTCTTCATTTTCTTTTCAACTATATATTTTTCAATAAAATAATATTATATGTAAATTTAAAATTTTTTCCTACTTTTTAACCAGGTATTCTCTATCAATCTACTTTTTTAAAATGCATTCTACACATAAAATGGGGGCTCAAACATTATTTTAGAAGGTTATACTTATAGTACTTGTTGCAAAGAGTGACACACTCAATTAAGTACAAATCTGGATACTCATCCTAAGCTTTTCTTGTCAAATAGAAATTAACTCTCACCTTAGGTAATATAGATCAATAGAAGCATTATATACATAAGTAAAAGATATACACCACCAATCAAAAATTAAGTTCAAATGACTTTGACAATTAATCCTTTCAAATAACTAAGAATTTTGATATAAACATGCAATAAAAAATACATTATCATCATCATTGTTCTCAAAGCTAGTTAAGTAAAAAAAATAAATATGAATCGACATGAGCCATGTAAATCGCACAAATCGCCCCTGAAACAATAGAGGGAACACTTATTGGGAGATATCGGTCTTCTATATTAACACATTCCACAGAGAAATCCTACACAAAATGGGTGGAGAAAATCGATTAGAAATTTCAAGGGTCCATAGAAATTGATTTTATTTCACGTGCATGTTTGGCTCAATTTCAATAATATACTTATAATCAAATTAATTTATGAACAAATAAATTTTACCAAATATTTTTTTAGTGACAAGATTAAATAAGATCAAGTTACTTATTTTGACGATAACTTCTATTTAATGGTCAAAATGAGTAAATTGTTTCTTCGTAAGTATAAGCCCATGTTTGTTTACCATTTTTTCAAAACATTGTTTGCTACAATAAGATTCTCCACTACATATTCACCAAATAAAATATTCTACACACAAATCAATAAAACTACTTTAAATTTCAACCACACATTTTTCAAAAAATACTATCCATTACTCCATTTTCAACACAATAATGGGTGACAAATAAGGTCTAAATAAGTTATTTACGAAAACATTAGTAGAAACAAAAAATAATTATTATTTTTAAGCTTAGCCAATTATGTAGTGTTTTTTATTGCTAAAATAAGTAATTTATGTTAAGCTCTGTTGTGCCGTCGTAGGCACCCAAAAATAATATCTTAACCTCTAAAAGCTAATGTAGCAATGGAAGTAAGGGNGATCATTGATGCAAGTATAAATCAACCCATATTTTAAATATTCACCATTGAAATTATTGTTCTATCACTCCTTACTTATAATTAATTAGAATACAAGCGACCTAGTTAACTTTAATTACCAAACAACCTAAGACAAGCGATCTAGATATAATTTGATAATCGCATTACGAATTAGAAAGATCGATGAAGCTAAACAACATAAGCACAAGCAGTTGCATTTAATTTAGTTGAACATTCTTCCTAAAATTCAACAATCACCAAAGCAGCAAATTATCAAACCCTAGTTGCTTCACAAGTTAAAGAAATCAAACAATTGCGGATTTGATATTTAACTTAGCGATAGATTGTAACAAATAGAAAATCAGTAGGCGTCCTAGCAATTAAACATAACAATCATGAAAATAAGCGCAGAAGAATATTCAATACTCAAAAATATGAATTAAACTAAGAAAAATCATTTAGAACTCACAATATGTGGTTCTGATGCTTCAATTTCCTTCGACCAAGTGTAGAAGTTTAGTTACAATTCATGAATCTAAGAGAAAAATAGAGAAGAATAGAGTTCGGAAGCGTTCTGCACGTTCTGGTTGTGTTCTAAGGTTGATATATGATCAAAAGATTTGTTTTTATACGTATTTGAACGGAATTAGGAAACCAGAAAATCGCGTCACCAAAATAAACTATACGACCACATAGTTATAGGTCATGTGGTTGCATAGAACAAATAAATTCAGCCTTGAAACTCTCGATAATTGTCTGTGTGGTCGCAAGAAATTAACACTATACGACCGTATAGTGTTAAGGTGATTCAAGATGCATTGGAAAGCTAACTCAAAGGGATACAATATTTCTTCAGATCTCATCTTCCAAATCGATCGTTTACTATGCCAAAAAAGGGGTCTCAAACTGAGACTAAAAACCGGTGCATAACTTTTTCGATTGGAAATTGATGTGTGATCATCATTTGACAATATTTCATCCCTTTGATATCTTGTTTCATCCAATTGACTCCTAACACTCTCAAATCTTCATCGTGAGGTTCGACACAACTTTTGAATAACTGCACTTTATTTCCCGAACTTTCGCTTTCTTTTCACTTTGGTCCATTTTCACATATTTCTTCCAAATTACGCTATATCCATAGAATTGTCACCTAAATCAAAATATGAATGTAATGAGTATATTTTGGCATTGATTAATCATAAGAGCACATAAAATAAGGAGGAAAAAATATGCATTTTACATTCCTATCAAAAATCTCGATACAACAATGTCCGAGCAAATTCATTTGCTTTATTTACCTCAAAAAATTCTGTTAACATTGTTCTTTTCGTATTTTCATTATCAATAATAGTAGATAAATCATTTTCGTCGTCATATCTTACTTGTTGATGATTTTCGATATGGAACTATAAAGAATAAACAGTTGGATAAATTTTCGTCAAATTAAACGAGAAAATCCTCCACATAGTTTCAGGTGGAGATATCCATCTAGCAGATTGATAAGCTAAGATTTCGTCGGTTTCTTTTCCTGTTTCATTTGTGGAAACTGAAAATGAATACGATCATGTCCTTTATACACATATTTTTACAAATATTTTACAGTTTTAATAGAATAACATACTTCAACATTAATGTGGCAATCAAATTTTGCGCTCAAATAAGGATTATACGGTACAACTCATCGATTGTCTAACATTTGACCTCTAACTTTAATAGAAATACCGTTATCGCGACGTTTATACAAAGGATATGAGTTATCACCGAATATAGTAATATTACAATAATCCCTAGGATATTTATTTTTCCAACTTTTGTTTGCTTCCATACATATGTTTTTTGGATTAAGGTGTCCACAAGGGCCATACATATTGTGTTTAACAATAATAGAATGAAAATAAGGATATTTGTTTTCATCGGGAATTTCACAGCAAACTATCTTATCAACATCTAGAGCAGAACAGATTTTATGGTCATAGTTGAAAATTAACAATAGATGTGCATAGGAAGTCCCCTTTTTTTAAATTCAATAACATATATATATGCGCAACAATTGGGCCTAAGATATATTTTTTGTATAAATCATTTTTCAACTCTTCTAATTTTTCTCTAAATATACGCAATCATTGTGTTTTAGTTCTTGCTTAATCTCTGGCCAATTTGGATTGCATGTTATAGTCAAGAAGATGTCTGATTTTTCATATCGTTGTACAATAGCCATTGCATTCATATATCTCATTAACATATATCTAGGCCCACATGTAAAAGACTGAGTTAAAACAAATTTTCTTTCAATTTTTTATCATCTTGTCTCTCTATTTTGAACGCTTTCTACAATACGTTGGTAAAGTTCAGCTCGAATTTTTTTCTGGTTGTTACGAAAATATTCTAACCATGTAATTTCGATCTTAACATACATATCTACAACATATTGTTGGAGCAACTACCATTGTGAAGTAAAATAGACTTACCAGAAGGCCTAATTTGCAATTTATATGAATAATATTCTCGACATGAAACCCGTGATCGTTTCTTCATTCCATTAAGCACTGCAAAAAGGAATTCATCATTTGCTTAAAACATTGACAATGCAAAACTTAGGTGAATATACAATAGCATAGATTTGCAAACCTTGATTTTCTTTGTCAATAAATTCAACTGTAGATGTAACTGTATTAGGAAATTAAACAAATTCAGACAAATGTTCAGTCCTTCTACACCTCCCAATGCTTTCATGCCAACCAGATTCTCCGTATGGAAAAAGTAAAGGATATTGCAAATGATCATAACAACCGTAGTAATAATGAACTCTATGTGAATCACCAAAATAACTA
>CAIGRB010092678.1:26580-61191 GCA_903798255.1 Fraxinus quadrangulata | reverse complement strand
GGATTGTCCAAGATCAATAGGATGAAATTTATTGAAAATCTCAAGTGAGAAGTTGTTTTTCTTAAATTCGTATTTAATAAGGGATATTGCATTAAGCAAGGTATAAAAAAATATTATTATTTTATTTAAAAATTTCTCTTCATAACCTTTATGACTCGAGCAATTAAGCCTGCAAGAGTCTCTAAAACTTGGTACCCTATGGTCATTTGACTTGTGAGTTATCGGTCGAAAGCTTATTACATGTGTCATTTAGAAAAGTTAAGGGTGAGAATGCTTCAAATAAAGAAAAAAATTGAAAAAAAATATAGAAAATTAGAAAAAGCAGGTGTATGAAACAGAAGACACACCAAATGCCTTAATTATGTCTCAAACACTTATTTGAGAAAATTTGACTTTTGATAAGGGATTATTAGCCTAGTTTAGTCCTAGAGATTGAAGCAATCAAACTATGGAGAATTCTTGTTTATTGAGATATTGACTAACAATTAGTGAGATTTATCCAAATTAGAGAGACGAGGATAGTATAAAATTCAACCTTAGTTCACACACTTGAAAAGAGCGAAAAGAATAAGTTTGGGGGTGTGTGAATCTTACGAGTGATGAAAGAATATATTTAACCATTGAGGGTCGGGAATTGAAACAATTTATAAATTCATAACGCTATGCTTAATTCTTCACACACATATTTTGAAGTTGTGATTAGATTTAATATTATGATTTCAATCCCGAGTTAAAATGTCAGGTTAACTAGCTAAATCTTTTTGCGTTGTTTGATTGACTGGACATCAATTAGGTACTTAGCAGTGCATGTTTGTATGTTTGTTATGTTTCAATTTTGTTCGAGGACAAACAAACATCCAGGCCCTTTGGGGCGAAAATTCCTTTGTGTTCTAATTTTCTTTAATTTTCTGCAATTTGGTGGTTGTTGCAAACTTCAATCCTTAGAATAACTTGTTTTAGGGCCTAACAAGTGGTATCGGAGTTGTGTTTTGGGAATAGATTCGGCCGGTGTTAGGTTTTGGTGAGTCTTAGTGTAGATCTGGGGATCTGTTTGAGGGTTTCATATATTGTATGAGGTAAAATTAGTTTTTCCTCAAAACTCGTTTGAACTCGCTAACAACTCTATTTAATCGTCTATTTTTACTGAGTCTTGGTGGTTTTTTGAAATATGACTCGTTACTTTATTCTGGTGGTTTGTTGACTCGTACTGAGTCTGGGCGAGTTGAGGTAACTCATATTGATTCTTGCTCAGTTTGACTACTAAGTTCCCACTGAGTCTTGGTGACTCCTTATTTTCTTGCATATGTGTTGGAATTCTTGGTGCGATTCTGGTATTCTCTTATTGCTTCCCTCATTCTGAAATATTAAGGTTCCAGACTCTAGTATTTTATAAAACCCCTCTTTAATTTGCTATATTTCTGTTAAGTTTGAAATTGGTTATTAAGGTAAGTGATCCTCCATTGCTTTCCTTTGTCCCAGATCTCATGCGAGAATCTAAGAATCTGAGGGAATAGTGGAACTCAGGGTTACCAGTCCTTAAAGCCTTTCAAACGATAACACACTTCTTGAATTTTTTTAACATTGATTTGTGAATTATATGAAAAAAATTATCCGTTTTATTGGGCTGCACATTTATCTTGGAATGGGACTGGATACTTTAGTCTCCAGTGCTAAAAGATGAGGGCTCTATTACTGCAACAAAGATGTGTTGCAGCCCTTGATGGTCAATGGGTTGCAGAAATTAGTGCCTATAAGAGACATGAATTAGATGATACTGCATGAAGTTCAATTTTCTTAAGCTTATCTAATAATGTGATCAAAAAAGTTGGCGAGATTACCTCTGCATAAGATCTGTGGACTAAGTTAGAAGCTCTTTATCTGACTAAAACCTTGCCTAACAAATGTTATCTCTAAGGCAATTTTATAACTTTAGGTTTGATCCCTCATCTGATTTGGAATAAAATCTTGACAGATTTACAAAATTGATTCAGGACCTAGCAAATTATGATGAGAAGCTTTTTGATGACTAACAAGTTGTTGCTTTACTGAACTCACTTAGTGATAAATATAAAGACATCAGAAATGCCTTAGAATATGGGGTCCAGCATCTGTAAATACTCTAAGTGGATTTAGGTTCTATCTACTTATAGTAGATGATTTTTCAAGAAAAATATGGACCTTTCATCTAGAACAAAAATATGATACTTTTAAAATCTTTAAACAATGGAAACCAATGATTGAAAACCAAACCAACAAGAAAATCAAAGCATTGAGGACTAATAATGGACTTGAGTTTTGTAATTTAGAATTTGATTCATTTTGTAAAGAATTTGGAATTCCAAGACATGGAACTGTAACATACACTCATCAGCAAAGATGTTGCTGAGAGAATGAATATATACATATCGGAAAAGGTAAGGTGTATGCTGTACAGTTTTGGTCTTCCTAAGTTTTTCTGGGGTGAAGTCCTACAAACTGCAACTTATCTTATAAATAGAAGTCCATCTATTGCCATTGATTTTCAAGTTCCTGAAAAACTGTGGTATGGAGAAATACCTGATTGCAGTAGACTCAAAGTTTTCGGCTGTACTGATTTTTCACATCAAAGTGAAGGTAAACTTGAAAATAGGTCCTTAAAAAGTGTTTTTCTAGGCTATGGAGAGGAAGTTAAAGGGTATAGACTGTGGGTCAAATGCCAAAATGGTTATAAAGTGATTGTTAGTAGAAATGTCATTTTTAATGAAAATGACATGCCTTGTAATGAATCATTTGATCTTAAAATTTCTGAAACTGCACATGTTAAAGAAATTGTCCTGGAAAATCAAACTAAAAATATTGTTAATCAAGATGATTTGATTGAGGTGGAGTCCACTCAATCTGAGCCAAATCATATGCAAACTGAATTTGAAAATGAAATTGAATATATTGATCCCATTCTTGCTAATTATCAATTAACTAGAGACATAGAGAAAGAGAAGAGATATAAGACCTTCCACAAGATTCAATAGTGCTGAATTTATTACATTATTTCTTGCTCTTGACTCCTTGAATTGTGAACCTGCTACTTTTGATGATGCCATTAAATGTTCTTACTCAAAATTTTGGAAAGATGCTATAAATGATAAATGGACTCTCCTATTAAAAATGGAACTTGGGTTTTGGTTGATAGACCTAAAAATGAAAAGATAGTTGATTGCAAGTGGATTTTTAAAATCAAACAAGAAGATTCTAATCCAAAAAGTAAAAAGTATAAAGCCAGATTAGTGGCTAAGGGATTCACTCAAAGAGAATGAGTCGACTTTAATGAAATATTCTCTCCAGTGGCTAAGTATACCTCAATTAGAATTTTATTAGCTCTCACTGCTCATTTTAACTGGGAATTGGATCAACTTGATGTCAAAATAGCTTTTTTGAATGGTGACCTTGATGAGACTATATACACGAATCAACCTTTGGGGTTTGAAGTTAAATCCAAAATTGAAAATGTTCATCTGTTGAAGAAATCACTCTATGGGCTAAAACAATGCCCCAGGCATTGGTATATCAAATTTAACTCTTTTGTGCAGACATTGGGCTTTGTAAAAAGCAATTATGATTCCTGTTTCTTTTTCAAAAGGTCAGGTAGACCTTAATCCATTTATTTGCTATTATATGTTGATGATATGTTACTTGCTTGTTATGATAGATCTAAAGTTTATTTCATTAAGTCAAAATTGAAATCTGAATTTGAAATGAAAGATTTGGGACAAGCCAAAAGGATTCTTAGAATGAAAATAGAAAGAGATGGGGATAATTGCATATTGTTGTTAAAACAAGGCTCTTATGTGAAGAAAATACTTGAAAAATTTTCTATGCCTGAGTATAAACCTGGTACTTTGCCCATTGCTAATCATTTTAAATTGACTAGTGAACAATCACCTAAAACAGAAGATGAATTCAAAAGAATGGAAAAAATACCTTATGCAAACACTGTAGGTTCAATAATATATCCCATGGTCTGTACTCGACCCAACCTAGCACATGGAATTAGCATTTTAAGCAGGTTTATGGCCAACCCAAGTGAAATACACTGGCTAACTATGAAATGAATGTTAAGATACTTTAAAGGCTCTTTTGATTTAGGTTTAGAATTTAAAATAAGTAATGAAGGGATAAAATCAAATGGTTACAACGATTCTGATTTTGCTGGTAACTTAGATAAAAGAAGATCCACATTTTCTTATATTTTCACTATGTGTGATAGTTGCATTAGTTGGAAGTCACAATTATAAAAATTAGTTGCCTTGTCCTCAACTAAAGTTGAATATATTGTTCCATGTGATGATGTAAAAGAAAGTATGTGGTTAAGAGGTTTGGTAAATGAAATTGGTTTTATGAATGATTCTGTTAGGATTTACACTGATAATCAAAGTGCTATTCACTTGAGAGTAAAAATCATGTTTATCATGATAGAACTAAACATATAGACATGAAGTTTCATTTTGTAAGAAATATGGCAGAAAAATGTTTGATCAGTCTAGTTAAAATTCCTACAGAATTTAATCCTTCAGATTTGGAGACTACGGTATTACGTTTAAATAAATTTATAAATTGTTTGTAGATTTTGAATATCACCTGATGTTGTAATAATTAGAACTTCAAGTATTGTTGTTGAAAATAGTTGAACTAATTTTTTTTTTCTTTTACAGTGTTTTTTAGAACAAATGAAGCAATGTATATAGATTACTAGATCCATTAGTAAAGGCCAAGGAATAGCTCAGCAAGGTGGAGATTGTTAATGCATATTGGGCTTTCTCACTATTACTTGACCTATTGGGCAATTTGTGCAATTGGGCCAATTTAAGTGAAACACGGTTTTGTCTCTTGAAGGTTGAGAATTTGCTCTACACGTGGCACTATTCTGACTATTGGATTGTGACTGTTGAGATAGATAGATACGTGACTTGGTTTTGGCTCTTGGAATTGGGATATGGTTCCATCCTTTCAGACTCTTCATATTTTCTCTCTTTCTCTGAGTGATAGGTTTTCTCTTCTAAATATGTAATCAATCTTTGAAGATTTTTAATCTTTTTTCTTTGTGAGTATTTGATAGTTATGTACAGTTATTTAGATATTGAGGGTTGTGTGATTATGGTTTGTAATAGAGGTAAGAAAGAACTCAAAGAAACTGATGGTTTCTTCGTATATTCTGTACTGATTCTTGATTTTTTTAGTGGATCTAGAGTTATATCTTATTGTAGATACTCAACGATAATTTGGTTGCAAGACAGAACATTCGGGCCCTTCGGAACCAAAAATCCTATGTGTTCTGATTTTCTTTAATTTTCTGTAATTTGGTAGTTGTTGCAAACTTCGATCCTTAGAATAACTTGTTTTGGGGCCTAACAAGGACAATTAGGTATCTAAGCAAAATGAAGTGCGATTCATGTTCAGCAAAAATGTCTCCAAATTTAGAATAGAAAATTTTGCCCTAGTCAAGGACTCGTAGTATGGGCTCTCCCAACATAAGAGGTGGTGAAACATAGTCTTTGTGACGCGCATTTTGATGGGTAGGCTTAGTGATACTCTTGAAACATGAGGGGATATTGATCCATAGTTATCCTTTATACCTTTAACATAAGATTTTTAATAAAATTCCAAAATATCTGTGTGTAATTTATTGTTACGTTAACAAAAATCCAAATTACATAAGAAATTTAATAGAGATTTGACATTAAAGAACGTAGACGGTAAAGAGCAAAATTTTAAAATAGACATGTTTGGCTAAGCTTAGAAGTACGATTAAATTTTAATTTACACTAGTTTTGGCCTGTGCAATGCACGGGTTTTGTAATTTTGAAGGTTATGTTAGCGTAACAAATCTATTAAGTAAACATGCAAAAAGACAGACTTATTTGTTTATAAAGTTTTACTCCACTTCATTTGTAAAAATAATCCCATCGCCGCGCATCCGTAATCAGAAATTTTTTTTCCACTCTCACCAATTTTTATTGTACATGATTTTTAAAAATTACCCTCTATCTGCGTCGGTACAACCACAACTATGTATTATTCAATTAAACCATTTTTTTATTCAGCTTAAACCTAAAATTCGTAAAGAAATATCGTTATTTGTTTATAAAGTTTTATCATACTTCATTTCTAAAAATAATCTCATAGGCGCACATCTGTAATCAGAATTTTTTTTTCAATCTCACCAAATTTTATAGTACATGATTTCTAAAAATTACCCCCTATCCGCATCAGTGCAACTATAAATATTTATAAAAATCAGTCCATTTGATGCATCCGCGCAATTACAACTTATTTTTTTCCAATAAAGTCGTGATGCCTATGAATTTCTTCGTTTAAGCCTTTTTTTTATTAAGCTTAATAACTCAAGAAATATCGTTATTTTTTGTAAAAATAATCACATCGCCGCGCATCCGTAATCAGAAATTTTTTTTTCCAATCTCGCCAAGTTTTATTGTACATGATTTTTAAAAATTACTCCCTAGCCGCATCGGTGCAACCACAACCATTTATTATTCAATTAAATCATTTTCATATTGAGCTTACTATCATAAAACGAGTTTTATTGAAACAATAGCAATATATAAAAACGTGTGTCAATTATTCATTTTCTTTTTCTTAGTCAACAATTATAGGCAACAACAAGTCCATATTACCTTTTTCATTTCAATGTTGGGGATACAATTGGGAACAAAAATGCTTCACAAATTAATAGTAATCGGTGGGTGCCACAGTAGGGAGAATATGGGAAAGACAAATACTTTGTTTATGAAGTACTTTATTTCAAAAAATAATCCCCTAATCGCACCACAAAAACAATTTTTTTTTTGAAAGAGTTTTATTCCACCAATTAGTAATTCAAAATTCGTAAAGAAGTATTGTTATTTGTTTATGAAGTACTTTATTTCTAAAAATGATCCCCTACTCGCACCGCGACGAGTACAAATATTTTTTCTAATTATACCGTAATGCCTTTACATTTCTTTTTCGACTTACCATGTTTCCATGGTAAGCGAATATTTTTTTTTAGAACATCGTAATTATACTACAAGGAATTTTACTGTACTTACAATACTATTAGAAACCTAAGATTCATAAAGACATATTGTTATTTGTTTATAAAGTTTTATTCTACTTCATTTGTAAAAATAATCCTATCGCCGTGCATCCGTAATCAAAATTTTTTTTTCCAATCTCGCCAAATTTTATTATACATGATTTCTAAAAATTACCCCCTAGTCGAATCGATGCAACCACAACCATTTATTATTCAATTAAACCTTTTTTTATTGAGTTTACTAACCCAAGAAATATCGTTATTTGTTTAAAAAGTTTTATTCTACTTCATTTGTAAAAATAATCCCATCGCTGCGCGTCTGAAATCAGAAATTGTTTTTTTCAATCTCGCCAAGTTTTATTGTACATGATTTCTAAAAATTACCCCTTAGCTGCATCGGTGCAACCACAACTATTTATTATTCAATTAAGCCGTTTTTATTGAGCTTAAACCTAAGATTTATAAAGAAATATCGTTATTTGTTTATAAAGTTTTATTCTACTTCGTTTGTAAAAATAATTCCATCGCCGCGCATCCCTAATCAGAATTCTTTTTCCAATCTCGCCAAATTTTATTGTACATGATTTCTAAAAATTACCCCTTAACCACATTGGTGCAACCAGAACCATTTATTATTCAATTAAGTTTCAAATATCATAATTACACTATAAGAAGTTTTATTCTACCATTTAGTAATCCAAAATTCCTGAAAAAGTATCGTTATTTGTTTATGAAGTGCTTTATTTATAAAAATGATTCCCTAGTTGCACCGCTGCAACCACAACCACAATATTTTTTTTTCCAATTATGCCGTAATGTCTCTGCATTTCTTCTTCGACTTACCATGTTTCCATGGTAACTGGAGATTTTTTTTGAAACATCGTAATTATAATATAAGGAATTTTATTCCACTTACTATACTATTAGTAACTCAAAATTCGTAAAGAAATATCGTTATTTGTTTATAAAGTGCTTGATTTCTAAAAATGATCCCCTAATCGCACAATCGCAACCACAATCATTTTATTTACAATTTTGTCGTAATGCATCTGATTTTCTTCTTCGACCTACCATATCTCCATGGTAAGCGAAAAATTTTTAAAAATTTTATTTTGAATATCATAATTATACAATAAGAAGTTTTATTCTATTTCATTTCTAAAAATAATCCCATCGTCGCGCATCCGTAATCAAAATTTGTTTTTCCAATCTCGTCGAGTTTTATTGTACATGATTTTTAAAAATTACCCCCTAACCGCATCGGTGTAATGACAACTATTTATTATTCAATTCAGCTATTTTTTATTGGGCTTACTAACCCAATAGTCGTAATTATCCTAAAAGGAGTTTTATTGAAACATATATAAAAACTTGTATCAGTTCTTTCTTTTGTTTTTCTTAGTCAACAATTGTAGGCAGGAAGAAGTCCATATTACCCTTTTCATTTGAATTTTGGGGATACAGTTGGGAAAAAAAATGCTTCACAAATGAATAGTAATCGGTGGGGGTAATTTTTAGAAATCGTGTAGAATAAAACTCAGCGAGATTGAAAATTTTTTTTGTGATTGCTCGAGCGCGGCGATGTGATTATTTTTAGAAATGAAGTAGAATAAAATTCCTTATAATATAATTATGATGTTAAAAAAAAATCCGCTTACCATGGAGACATGAAAAATCAAATAATAAATTTAGAGGTATTACGTCGTAATTGGAACTACTACCATCAATTACTATTCATTTGTGAAGCATTCTTTGTTCCCCATTATAAAACTCCTTGTAGGATAACTACGACTGTTGGGTTACTAAGCTCAATAAAAAAACGGTTGAATTGAATAATAAATGGTTGTGGTTGCACAATACAGTTAGGGGGTAATTTTTAGAAATCATGTAGAATAAAACTAGGCGAGATTGGAAAAAAAAAATTTGTGATTGCGCGAGCACGGCGATGGAATTATTTTTAGAAATGAAATAGAATAAAATTACTTATAGTATAATTAGGATGTTAAAAAAATTTCGCTTACCATGGAGACATGGTAAGTCAAATAATAAATTTAGAGGTATTACGACGTAATTGGAACAACTACCACGAATTTAAGTCAATTTAAATTCGTCAATTTAAGTCATTTTTCTTCAATTGTGGTAATTGGTCAATTTAAGTCATTTTTCTTTGTTCGAATTTTTTCCTTCGATATGGAAGGAATTTTTTTTCCTTTCCAATATTTTTTTTCCACACCCAATGTGCGGACCATTTTTTTTCTTCCTTTCTATAGATATTCCTTGCTCAATTTATTATTATTATTTTTACATTTGCTTATTATAAAATTAAAATTTTAAATATAATTATATTTTTGCATCATATTTTTTTCTTAACATTTGCACGCCGCATTGCTCCGTAGTGTGCGGAGCAAATGTTCCTTACTATTCGGAGTTTTTTTTTCCATTCGCTTATTATAATTATTATTTCGTTTGACTTCGAGTTCTGATCAACTAAATTATTCTTGTCGATAAAGTTGAATATTTGGAGAGCTGATTGGATCAACAATTATGGTTGCTTCCTTTTTAATCTTTCTCGTGTCAACAATTGTGTAAGTGTTTCCCTTTATCTTTTCCTAGTCAACAATTGTGGGTAAGAAGTCGCAGTTTACTGTTCATTAGTGAAACATTTTTCATCTTCATTTTATCAAAGCAAAAGGGTAATATAGACTTTTTCCTTACCTACAATTGTTGACTACGAATACCAAAAAATAATATAAAATAGAAAAAGAATGAAACAACAAATTATTCAATATTTGGTTTAAAAAAAATCAGGTTTCCACTTTTCAACCCAAAATATAAAAAAATAAAAAAATCTGTTAAGTGAAAAAAAATTAAAATTATTTAAATAAAAAGCAAAAAAATCAAACAAAAATAAGAAAATAATTTAAATCAGCGATACATATGGGAAAATAACTTAAATTGATGATTTGAAAGGAAAACGGCGAATTTTGACATCGAGAACGACTGTCACCCAGCGTAGCTCGATAGGCATGACATGCGCGCCGAATAGACGTTTTCGAATTGGGGTCATGAGCGCGATTCTGATAACCGTATCAAAAGTTATGGTCGAAATACAAAAAAGGGGACCAAAGTCACAAAAATATGAATTTGGGGACCGAATTGTACAAATGTCAAAAGATTAAGGACCTAGGGTTGTAATTTTTGAAGGATAAAATTGATAGAAAATTTAAAATATAAGGACTAAAAAGTACAAGATGAAAGTTGAAGGACTTTGCGTGCAATTATCCAGAGAACTTAACTCCAAGAAAATAAAACAAAAAAATAATTTAAAAAAAATTGAGGTCTCCGTGGTGCACAGAGCTAATCCTCCGTAAGTGCACGGAGCAAGCTTAGTGGCGCACTGAGCAAGCTCAGTGGCGCACGGAGACGTCAATTTTTTTTTCTTTTATTGCTGTTAAGTTCTTGACGTAATTGCGCGCGAAGTCCTTCAACTTTCATTTTGTACTTTTTAGTACTTATATTTTGACTTTTCTATCAATTTCATCCTTCAAAAATTACAACCCTAGGTTCCTAAAATTTTGACAATTATACAATTCTGTCCCCAAAGTCATATTTCAGTGCGACTTTGGTCCTTTTTTTGTATTTCGACCATAACTTTTGAAACGGTTATCAGATTCGCGCTTATGACCCCAATTCAGAAACGTCTATTCGGTGCACATGTCATGTCCGCCGAGCTACGCTGGGTGACAGTCGTTCTCGATGCCAAAATCCGTCGTTTTCCTTACAAATCGTCAAATTAATTCATTTTTCCTTCTTTTTCTATTTTATGTTATTTTTTTGTATTCGTAGTCAACAATTGTAAGTAAGGAATTTATTGAAACAATAACAATATATAAAAACCTGTGTCAATTCTTCCTTTTATTTTTCTTAATCAACAATTATAGGCAACAACAAGTCCATATTACCCTTTTCATTTCAATTTTGGGGATACAGTTGGGAACAAAAATGTTTCACAAATGAATAGTATTCGGTGGGTGCCACAGTAGGGAGAATATGGGAAAAACAAATGTTTCACAAATAAATAGTAAATAATGGGTTTGCTCTTTTAAGAAAGTAGGGAATATAAAATGTTACTTATTTTGTCAATAAAATAGGGAATACTATCAAAATAAAAATAGAAAATTATTTTCCAGTTTTAAACTTCAAATAGTATATTATTTACACTAAAACTTATTTATAAGTAAATTTTACTCATGAATTAATTTTTTTAAAAAAGTATATCCCCAAAATGAATTATTGCATGAAAAAATCACAAACTCTAGATTTACAAGTATCACGACCCATTGTTACGACTAGTTTGACAGGTTGAAATGCGATGAGTAAAATTAATTAAGAAAACTAAAAGTTTTTTTTATTGACGTTTAAAATTGTGCACCAAAAATATGTTAGTGACGTGTTTGATAAGCTAAACTTGATGATACTGAATAATATTAAAGTAGAATAAGTTAAATTGTACATTATACTATTCACTGTAGCATACTAAGAGCATGTTTGAGCCTCTTTTTTTTTTTTTTTTGACAATAATGCATTTTGGAATGGTGAGAATATGGAGAACGTGTTGATAAAAAATAAGGAATTTTTTTTTGAGATTTTGAAAATAATAGGGATCAAACAAGGGCTTAACTTATCATTGTTTTAAAAAGTGTGAGCTGGATCTTTATTTTAAATTCAGAAAAGTGTATTTAGATCGGAGAATACAAAATAAAAAGTATGATTAAAAATTTAAAAGAAATTTAATTCTATTGTCTGACCGAATAAATTGAGTATGTCAACGTTGCAATGCTCCTTTAAAAATACATTTTCCTTTTAAAAGCAGTTAACACGCAGCTTCTCAGATCGAAGTTAAATGAGAATGAACTACTTTAAGAATGCTGAATACATAACTTTTCTACTTACAAATAAGAATAAAAAATAATACATCCAAATATGTTTAAAAAAAAAAAAAAATTTCTTAAAAGTGGGTTTTATTTTCTTAAGCTTAGCCAAACATGCTCTTATCCAGGGTCGGATCCAAGGACGGGCCAGCCTATGCTACAGCCCGTCCTTCCAGTCCAGATTCTAAGTAAAAAAAAAATAAAAAATTAGTAAAAAAAAAATATTTTATGTGTAATTTTTTTTTTTTTTTCCGTTTTAGTCCATGTCCAATTTTTTCTTTCATCAGTGGTAGTGTTTAAAAAAAAAAATTATAACGTTGCTTAATATTATCAAATACTATTGTAAGACAACGGATTCCCTATTGATATTTAAAACAAAAAATCATCATATAATAGAAATGAATTAATTTAATTTAATTAATTAGGTCAGAAATGATATTTAAGTAAATAATTGAGAAGCTCAAAGTAGAATCTGAGAGGCTATCAGTTTCTTGATTCTCAAAATCTGCTAGATGATACAAATTCTTAAGTAATCAATATTTTTTAAATTACCAAATACTTAAAATAGCTTATAATTGTGATAATAAGTTGAGCTCTAAATCAATCTCAAATCGGTCCTGAACGGACTGTTATAGATGTTTAGCGTACAATATCATATGCGTACTATTTGACAGAATAGTATACAACTCGTTTTTCTATAAATGCATTCAATATTTCGTCCATCTTACTAAATATGTGCTCATTGTTTCGTGTTGGGTTGGATTGGATTGAGTGCATTACATATACCAATTACCAATTATTTTGAGCTGTGGCTGCTCATTTGACTTTGATGTCAACAAACTTCCTTCTGAATTTTAACACAATTTTCTTCAAGTTCTTGCAAACCTATGTGCATGCACGAATTGAAATCAAATCAAGAAGTAATCCACAGAATTGAAAGAAATTAATATTCTTAACTCTACTGTATAAATAATTATATATAAATTTAGCTGTGCAAGTAAATGACTGTTGAACCAGATAGTTCTGAATCGTTCAAATATTTGAAATTATGATTGTTTGACTCAGCTTAATTTCAGGGTTCAATCGGGACTGAGTTAATTATTGAATGCCCTTTTAAATAAGTTTTTTTAATATAGTGTAAACTTGAAAATATGTCAGTCTGAGAAGCTTTTGTAGAATGCACTGTCAACTATCTCTCCCATATGGATAAGGAGATGTTTATTACATAATATTAGATTAGATCGAATATAAAATAAAATAATTCGGATATAAATCGAGCTTGCTGGATCAGGTCGAACACATTTTGAGGCGGACTGTCACAACTTTTGTAGACCGTATTGTCGAGTTTCACTCCCCTTCTCTCTCTTCGATGAAACAGAGTAAGTAGATATATTTAATACATATATTAGATTACATAGAACAAAAGATATCATCAAACAATATAGAGGTCTAAGTCGAGTTTGTCGGGTTGGCTTGACCTAATTTCGAGGTGTCTCGATTAACTACCACTGGTCTAATCTGCCAAAAATTACGCGAAATCTTTTTTTTGTGTGTGTGTGTGGTTTTGGTTTCCATTTGGTCAAGCCCACAGCCTCATTGTGGGATGCTCGACTCCTTTTAACACAACTAGAATGATATATTTAGTAGACTTTATCTTCTTTCTTTTTTAAATCTTGTGTAACATTGTACCAATATTTTAAAATGTGGACAGACCTAAATTTCAAATAAAAAACCCGCGACCAGCCATTAATATTGGTTTGGTTGATCTATTAAACCGATATGTGATTCATTTAAAAAAAAACCGGCTCAAACCTATTAACGCGACAAATTGTTGCTAATTGAATTTTTTAGATTTTATTTAGCATTTCAATATTTGATTACCGCTTTAGGCTTCCGTTTTTAACTTTTTTATTTACTTTCCCCTTTTTTCACTGCTGATTGTTTTTCTAACATGACTTTTGATTGAAGGAAGCATAAGAAGATATAATAAAATAATTGAACAGTGCCAATATATTACGTGAGTGCTTACATTTTTCGAATGTAAATTTACACAGGGTGTGAACAAGTTTTTCAACGCATAAATCTTATTCATTTTTCGAATAAAATTTCATATCGATTTTGTTTTGGAAGAAGTGAAATATAAAATATTCATTTTGCATTTATCCGTTATACATTTAGGGCCTGATTGAGATCCATTTTTTGTCCAAAAATACATTTTGGAATAGTAGATTAATGGATAATGTGTGATTAAAAAATAAGAAAAAAATTTGGGTTTGCGTATAATATTATTTTACTGAAAGTGGTTGAAAAAAAGAGACAAAAATATATTTTTAAAAAAAAGGATAAATATGAGTGAGCGCAGTTCAGTTCGGTTCGATTCCAAATGAAACCAAACCAAACTGAGTATCAATGAGAATTTTAAAAATAGAACCATTGGTTTCATATTTAAATATAGAATTGAACCAACCAATTCTGATTCAATCCGATCCGATTCTTTATATTATAATTTTTATAATAGTAAAAAATATTAAACTACTCGTCATATTAAGAATAGATAAATGTAGTTAACATTAATTATATATATAAATTAATTAAGCCTTTGTTTGATGGTAATTATTTTGAGAAAATTAAGTTTTGAATAGTATATTTTTTAAGAATGTGCAGTTAAAAAGTTAAAAAAACTTGAATTTACAAACAAAATATTTTATTGTATAAATGTAGTTAAAAATAAGTATGAGAATTAAAGATTTTGTTTTAAAGGAAAACAAATAGGGACTAAATAAAACAACAGATAAAAATGCACTTCAAGGCTCAAGATCAATTAACAACGGCATAAAAAGGATTAAACACATTAATTATAAAATCTGGATCAATAATTAATTATTAAGAAAATTCATACAACAATATATACTAAGAAAATGTACGTAGTGTTCATAATCAGATTATCTTCAATAATTTTCAAGGAAAGTATCTTAATTATGATGATTGATCATTTTGAAAATAACGAGAAATTTGAGTTCTTATAAAAGATTGAACTAAAAATATACTTTTTCCTATTGAGGTTGCATTAAATCAATGAATTTTTGTAAAGTATTTATAAAATTATTTAGATTCAAATGTTGATTGCCCATCAAGTTTTACTCTAAAATAAAGAAGAATAAGTGTATGAAAAGTGAAATTTTGGCATAAGATAATTTTAGGGTTTAATGTTCAAATATCATATGCATATTTGTGTTATATACCAAAAAATAGAGAAACTAAAGAGAACAAAATTCACTATTGATTCTTAAGGCAAATACCAAGAATTTGACCCAAACCGAATGATTCTAAATTCATAGTCCCAAAACATATCTATTTAATAAAGGAATTGGAATAGAACTTCGGTTCCGGTCCGGTTCCACCAATTTTGAGAAAAAATGCCCACCTCTATGATAAAACAAGGACTTAATCGTTTCCATTTTAGCAGGCATGTAATATCGATAAGTTTTCTCATATTATATTGATTTTGTAGACGGATATTTTTCATAATTAAATGATTTAATCTTGTATTTTCAAATTTACAAAATGGGAACATATTTTGTTTTTGGTGTCAATAAATAATGCAAGTAAAAGAAATATAAGAATAATACAATATAAGCAAAATTTCTTTAGTTGATTGCTCGTCTGAATTTCTCTTTTTCGTTTACTATTACCTTTTAGTTTGAAGTAATAAAAAATAACAAAGTGGTATGCATGTAGGAAAGAAATTAGAAAAGGGTATTCTCAATTGAGATTTTGGTGAATTTAATTTAATTTTTTTTTAAAATTCAAGTGTCCCCAATTGAATGCTCTCAACTAAAATTTTAATGAATTTTACTGAAATCATTTAAAATTTAGATATTCTCAATAATTCATGGACTTACAAGGATTTCATTAATAGAAAGATTTTTTTTTTTTTAAAAAAGGATGGATTTCAAATTTAAAGATACATATTTTTTTTAAAATTTAATCATGATATTTTTATAAATTTTGTGAAAATTTCATTTGATGACACCATCCAAAGCAAGTTGCACAAGTCAAATGTATGAACTAAGGCAGCTGGCTTGATTAACAACGGCCGACACAAAAAAATATTATTTTGGAACTGATATAATTTAATATTGTCCGAAAATAGCATTGCTGTTCCTATCACACAACAAATAGTCAAGTCTACTTCAGCAAAACAACGAACAAGAAGATATCGACAACAATGAAATATTTTTCATTTTTAGCCTCAGTTTGGTTCGACTGAAAAAATTTAATTAAAATTTAAGCAAAAGTCAGTAACTAATTTTAGTAATACATTTTATGAGAACTATAATTTTAATCATACATTCCTTTAATTTTTATTAAAATCTCTAAACCAAGTGGACATTTTTTTTTCTTCATTTCAATCGATAATTCTAAATTCTATGCGACCATAACATGTGAAAGTTTTAAATTATTTAGATCTACGTGTGAAATTATATAATTAAAAATAATAAGTCACTTTATAATTATTTTTAGATGGTTAATCAATCACGTCAATTTATCATATATTGAATTACCACAATTTATAATATGAAAGTAATAAAGAATATCAAATTGATCACGGAGAAATATCAACTCAGTAAAAATTTTGGACAATTTATCATCAGTAATCCACTATGAATTGAATCAAACTTATAGTACGATTCAGACTCTATTATCCCATAGAACTTCCGACCTCAATTCATGTAATCTCCCTTAATCCTACTAGGAATGGCAACGAGGCGGGGCAGGGCGTGGCGGGGCGACCTCCCCCATCCCCCACCCCGTTACCCGTTTAAGAAGGGTTGGGGCCGGGACGGGGCCCTTACCTCGTTTACTACCCGATTTTTTTTGTATTATCCATATTCATTAAAGTGAGATAATAATATATTTTTTTATTTTTGTTTATATTTAAAAGTTAAATTATTCAAATATATTTGATAAACTAAGACTTTTATTATTTGTCATATTTTTAGATATTCTTAGTTGTCATTTTTTATTAAAGCTAATGAAATTTCGTGAAATTTTTCATTTAAAGTATTGAATTCTAAAAAAATAAAAAAATTAGACGGGGCGGGGCGGGGCGGGATACCTATTACTTGTACCCGTTCCGTCCTCGACTCGAATACCCGATTAAGCGAGTAATTCTCGTCATGGTCAAAGCGGGGACCGCGGATATCGGGTTTGTCGAATTTTTTTGTCATCCCTATATCCTATTGGAGATGAGCTATTTCAAAACAAATTCTGAATCTTGGTTTATACATTAGCATTCCTAAACTGCGTGCTTTCGACGCTAGATCTCGACTCCTGGTATTTCACCTTAATTCTCCTGAATTTGTGCTTCCACAACAACTTCTGATTCCTGATATCAATTTATCCCCGATAGATTAAATGAAGGACTATTCTTTCTTCAGATTAGTGTTTGATCAAACGATCTTTGTGTGTTTTGATCACTAGTTTAATATTAAACAATATGACTAGATCAACCAATCAAATTTTGGATAAATTTATAGGTCAAATAATATGTGATGATTGAATTTTGGAGTCAAATGAATATTTTAGATCGTCGAAGAATTGATCTCTATGAAATAAATTTGATTTAACACACTTTTGGACGCCTCGTATATTGTATATTTATAATGTGTAGTGTTTGTGATGAAAACAAACTTAAAATCAACTTGAAAATCGAGTATTACAGTTGCTCTGATAACCAACTTGCTTGAGCGCTTGAAAATCAAATATTACTCAAAATCAATATTTTTATCATAAATTTCTCTCCCAATATCCGATTGAGATGATTTAAAATGAATTAGAAAGCTATTTCAATGAGCTACAATTCTTATAGAATAAGCCTTGTCCAAATTTCAATATTTTCTATGTGAAAAATGCGTTTTGCAACTTGTGGTTGAGAATCTGGAACATAACTTATGCGACTCTTTGACATTCTCTAGGTTTCTAATTGCATTCTAATAATCATATGTGATCTTCTTAGACATCTTGGATTCCTTTAAGGACAATACTATTAATTCAAACTCCTTTTCTATAATTAGAACTCAATAATTTTTATTTTGACTTTGGTTACAACTTGATAAACTCTAATGCAATTCAATTAGGACATGATTTTGACTAAGAAAACTGCAAATCAAATTTAGAAATTGCCAATTATGTTTTGGACTTAACAATCTCCCCATTTAGTATTTCGTGACAAATTTATTTCAAAGTTAAATCTAAAATAGCCTAATTACCCGAGACTTAATTCCCAAACTTCAACTTGTCACATGTGACTTGAAACACATGGAAACCACAATACCAAGTGAAAAGGAAGAGGAAACTATCAAAATCAAAACCATATACTTAAGTTAAATAAAACACGTGTAACACCGAAGCATACAATATCATGTGAATTACAAATTTAGAAATAAACTATAGAATTTTATATCTATATAGATAAAACACAACATTATATCAATAATAAAATTCCAACAAATATGTCAAATGAAAAATTAAAATCCTCTCCCTAACTCATATAATCAACTCCGTGAAATAAATACACATCTATCCCACTTTTTGTCACGAATAACAAAGAAAATGCAAGTAATAATCATGTTAAACACAAAGAGGAATGAGTAACAAAAAATATGTACATGTATAATTATGCAAAAACATGTGATATGAGAACAAAAATTTTCCAATTTTAAGACCAACTGTTTTTTGAATTTTTCATCAATTTTCAAATTTATAACTATGAGCAGTTATTTGCTTATTTATACTTGCATAGTTGATAAAAAAAGTAAACTTTTTTTATATAACTTATTTTAAACCTCGATAGAGTAAATTATACAAGTCATTCATGTGTGAAAAATGTCATTAAACTCATATAAGCAAGTCTCAAAATTTTAAATCAATAAGCAAGGACATGCAAAAAATCACCGGTGAATGAATATATTTTCAAAGTATGAAGTCAAACATAGTATTACTAGGACATTAATAAATTAAAGAGCTCATAATTAATTGTATAAATGTTTTATTTCTCCCCTATCTATGAGCACATCTATATGTATATTTTTCTTTTAATTTTCAAATATTATGTGCATACTCTTTTAATCTTTTTCATTAATCTTTCTACATGACACTTGTAACAAATTTTATGTCGATAACTCTAAAATCAGATGATTTATGGAGAATTATGTATTAAGAAACCCTTCAAGCGTAATCACTCAAGTCAAATAGGTTACGAATAAAAGTATAAGATTGTCTCACAACAATTTATGTAAATCAAAAAATTTCTTTAAAACTCAATAGTAATATTTCTTTTAAGGAAAATATACAAGAGCTAAGATCAACCAATTTAAAGGTCACTCCATATTTAAAGTCAATTCACCACACAGATGACTATCATTTCAAATCTCAAACACGCGATCAAAACCCACTTACAAGAGTTTACATAAAATACATATAATAACCTATCCCAAGTACTTCAAACAAATTCTAAACAAATTAATGGAAATTTAATTTACCAATTATGAACCTAACAAGTACTTGATAGCAAATAGCATGTCCAAAAAAATTAAGAAAATCTTTTTCAACCATTTTTAAAAATTTTTCAAGATAATAAATAATATGCAAAACAAACAAGGAAAAAGTTTAGAGTGCATGCATGAATATGTAGATATAATGAATAATGCAGATGCATACACCTAACTACGAACTCAATGAGGCATAGAAACACTCTTACCGTGAAGAACAAAGCGAGTATTACCGCAATGTAAATCATCACTTTTGACCTGTGAGTTCACTCTTTTTGACCCAAATCTTCTTAGAGGAAGAAGGTTTAATCTTAGTCAATTGAGTCATCAACTCAGTCGAGTGGCTCACTTGATTAGTCAAGAATCTAACATAACTAGTTAAATCTTATTTATTTTTCCTAATTAATGATTTACGACATTTAGGTCTAATGTGAACTAAAACACCATAATTATGACATGTGGAAATGAATTTAGGAACAGTCCTAGATTTCAAGTTTTGAACCTTAGGTGGAGGAAACCTATGTTTGTACCTATGATTTCGGTCCTTGAACACTTATATTCTTGGTTGTGTTCCTATTCAAGAGCTCGCGACACTTAGGTCTTATGTGTCATATCTTACCACAATGGTGACACGTGGGGATGGACGTAGGAGCAACTCTAGATTTCAAGTTTTGAACCTTAGATTTTGAGGTAGGTACAAACTTATTATTAGAAGATGAAGTAGTATGAGAATTTGTTTCATTAAAGCATGCACCTCTTCTATCCTCAATTGTTTTATTCAAACCTATTATGTTATCAATTTTCTTAGATCCGCAAGGAAAAAGATCGAAGTTGGGCATTTGATTTTTCAAGATCACTCGTAAGAGATTTAACCTTAATTTCTAAGAACTCTTTCTCAATCCTTAATCCATTCAATCCTTTGGTAGACTCTTCAATTTTAATTATAAGGCTCTCTTTTTCTAATTCAAACCTATTCAGTTTCTTAAAAAAATTGATCTATTGACCTATATAAGTTGAGACTCGCTTTATACAGCTGGTCAAAACCCCCATGAATATCCATATCTCCCCAGATCCTACATCAGAATGTGATTGACTTATCTAGACATTTTTTGGGTCAAGGATTGCAATTAAGCTCTGATACCACTTGAAAGTTTTAAATTATTTAGACCCACATGCGAAACTACACAATTAAAAACAGTAAGTCACTTTTTAATTATTTTTAGATGGTTAATCAAATACGTCAATTTATCCTATGTTGAATTACCATAATTTGTAATATGAAAGCAATAAAGAACACCAAATTGATCACGGAGAAACCTCAGTAATCCATTATAAATCGAAGTAAACTTACAGTACAGTCCAGACCCGTCTAACCCGTAGAACTTTTGAACTCAATTCCTACAGTCTCCCTTAATCTTAAGGGATGTGTACTTTTTCAAAACAAATTCTAACTCATGTTTTAAACTTTAGCCTTTTTAGACTATGTGCTCCTAACGCCATATCCTGACTCCTGGTATCTCATCTTAGTCCTCCTGAATTTGTGCTTATACAACATCTCTCGATCCCTGGTATTGATTTATTTTCGGTGGATTAAATGAATAACTCCTCATTCTTCGGGTTGATGTTTGATCAAACAATATTTGTGTGTTTGATCAGTGGTTTAATATAAAATAATAATATGACTAGATCAACAAATCAAATTTTGGATGAATTTATGGCTCAAATAATATGTGGTGGTTGAATCTTGGAATTAATGAATGTTTTATGTCATCAAAGAATTGATCTCTATGAAATAAATTTGATTCAACAAACGTTTAGACATCTCATAGCGTGTATATTTATAATGGGTAGTGTTTGGGATGAAAAGGTACTTAAAATCAGTTTGAAAATCGAATATTATTGTTTCTCGGAAAACCACATTGCTCAAGGCTAGTTGGGCGATAGGCGAGCGGCGACTAAGCAGTCGTCAGTATTTTTATCATAACTTTCTCTCTCGATATCTGATTGAGGTGATTCAAAATGTATTGGAAAGCTAACTCAATAGGTTACAATTCTTATAAAATAGTTTTGTCTAAATTCCAATATTTTCTATGTGAAAAATTCATTGCAACTTGTGGCCGAGAATTTGAAGCATAATTTTTGCGTCTTTTTGACACTTTTTAGACTTCCAATTGCATTCAAATGATCAGATGTAATATTCTTCAGACATCTTGGACTCCTTCAAGAACTATACTACTAACCCCAACTCTTTTGCTATAATTAGAACTCAATAAATTTTATTTTGATTTTGATTATAACTAAATAAATTCTTAATATAATTCAATTAAGACATGATTTTGACTAAAGAAATTGTCAATTACAAATTTAGAAATTACCAATTATACTTTGAACTTAACAACATGAATGTGAATGATGAGTGACTAGTAGCTAACTGCTTCTCGTCGTTCATATATAATATTTCTTTTTTAAAAGTAGGACTAATGAATTTAGCCTATGTTTGGTCCTTATTTTTTCAAAAATTCATTTTTTCGAAACTCATTTTCAACTATTTATTCTCCTATAAAATAATATTACAAGTAAGTCCAAAAATTTTCTTATTTTTTTAACAACACATTTTTCAACAAAACACTATTACAAAATATATTTTTGCTTAAAAATGGGACTCAAACAAGGGCTTGATCCCTCTTAAAGTAGGGATAGATTCAGTTCATTAATGTGGTAAAGTTTCATTCTTATCACTTGAATTAAACTTTATTTACAAAATAAATTTTCAAGTGAAAAAAAGTCTGAGAAAAATTTCAAAGAAATTTTCAAGGCCAACAATAGAAGTTCGAAACCTTTCTACCCCTGATCAAGTACTTGTTACTTCTTACACAATAATCATCTAAATCGGATTGAGCCAATTGCATATACAATCATGATACATGTGTATCATTCTTTATACTTTACCACTTGACAACACACCATTGAACATTTTATAAAATAAATAATTTTCCCTCCAATTCTTTTTAACAACACATCAAATGTCAGTAAATATACATTTGGAGAAAACATCGAGCATTTTTGTCGCACATATACCATGTAAGTCTCTATGCCTGGCTTTACCAATGAGACACTAGCTATGGTATCCTACGAGAAAAGCCATTTTCTTATCTTCTATTCTTGAGATTTGACATTAGTCCATATACTATTCTTTCATTCATAAAAAGAGAAAGACTTGCTTCCATTTTCATTCTTAAGAAAATATAATTAATATAGTTAGAAATGTAAAATTTTCCTAATATATCGTTATGTTAAATAGTGTTTTAAATAGTAATTTATATTTGTTGATAACAAAACACATTAAATATGAATATATTAGAAAATTAAAAAATCGTCTATAATCTAAACAAAGAAAGTGAACTATATTTGAGACAGACAAAAAAGAAAAGCAAACATTTCTTTATGAGACGAAGTGAGTATTAATAAGGGTGAATACTAAATTTAAAAATAAGGTTCGACGGTCTTGATATCTATACTTCTTGTAATTTTTTTAATTTACTATAATATACTAAGCCTTTATTGGTATGTATTTTTTAGAACTTGTTTTCTGAAACTCATTTTCAATCACAAATTTTTTTATTAAAATAATTTTGCGTGTGAATTCATAATTTTTTCTTATTTTTAACCACACATTCTCCAAAAATATCATTTTTCATAAGAAAAATGCTATCTAACACGATTGATATTTATCATCAATCTATGTGATAGTAAATGTCCACTTTTAATTATCCAATGCATTAAAATGCATCTTAATTTTATTGGACACTAAAAACAGCATTAATTTTTTTAAAAAAAAATCTACGTCAAGTCCTTGTTTGGTTCTCATTATTTTTAAAATACATTTTTTTTCTCTTATTTTAATAAAATAATATTACACGTAAATCAAAAATATATTCTTATTTTTTAATCATCACACATTTCTCATCAAAATACTATTTTAAAATGCATTTTGGACAAAAAATATTTCAAACAGACTCCAATTTACATGTCCTAATTATGTGGACAAGCATTAAGAAATAATGTCCGACGGCTGTAATAAATGCTGCATTATAATATATTTGTCGTGCAATAATTCAGAATTCAACAAGACTAAGATCAAAAATCAAACAAACAATAATGGAGACAATTTTTATAACAAAAAATTGTTGGTCAAACTTGTGCACCAGATCGGGTATGTCAGCCACCCCCCTGAGCGCCGTCGCTTCACGACAAATAAAACTTTGAACGTATTCATTCAAGGTCTCTTTCTCTTTCCCTTTGGCGTTGAATATTTGCCTCTTGCAACTTGTATACAATTTTCTATATATATCTCCAAAAGTTGATGACATTTTCATCAAGATTTGCTTTAATTTTTCATAGTTCACATTTTATACATAAGTTAACAATAATGGACTCGTATTTCTATTCATCATCGTCTTCTTCTTATTCTTCGTCTTCAAATAAAATTTATTCGTACCAAGAAGAAGAAAAGAGGGGCAAATATAACTCGAGTTTTCGTTCTGCACTCCATTCTGTTCGTAAACTCCCAATGAAGCCGATGAAGAAACCGATAGCACCTTTTCCACCAATCCCACCAAAAGTCTACAAGGTGGATCCTGATAATTTTAAAGAGGTTGTCCAAAAGCTTACAAGTGCAACTGAGTTCCATACAACGCGGCTGCAGGAGGTGGCACCGCCACCTCTCAACCTTTCTCCACCGTGGCAACAGCCAATAGTTTATCCTGATCATGTTAAAACACCACCAGCTTCCAAATTCAGTGATTTTATGACTGAAACGCATGAGGGAAAGGCCATAAAGCCATCAGATTACAAGTTTGGAGCCCTTAGTCCTCTTGGGTTCAATATGTCACCATCATCTCTTGCATGGTGTTCATCTGTTCTTTTCAGTCCTGGAACTCTGTCTCCTCTTGGGTCAAGTGCAGTTCTTTAGAGCTATGTTCAGCAAGTTGGATTGAATTATACTCATATTGTGTGAAAGACGAAATCAAAGTGGAAATTTTGTCTATAATATTATCCAATTCTATATAATATTAGACCTTTAGAGCGCACTAGAGTTTTAATTATGAAAATAATGTAATTCCTATCTAGAACCATTCATTGATAAATGAATTTTTTTTTTCATTCAAAATGGTTGTATTAAATCCAATAATTATTTAAATTTGATATAATCAGTTTACTTTGTGACATAGAATTCATTTTTTCATCCAAGATTTTGTATACACTATCTTCATAAATTTGGGTTCAATACGTTCCCAATTCAATATTTTGAACCACGTTATTGAAAAGCTTGACCACAACACATACGTAACTTAAACGTAACTTAAGGGCACTAGGCTACACTTGAAAAGGTAAAGCTACTTTTAAGTAATTTTTTGTTTCTAAATATTTTTATTTACTTTTTTCTTATTTTAAATATAAGAATTTACTATATTTTAGTAATTTTAGCTTACTCTCAATTATAAGTATAGCTTATTTTCAACTTGATCAATAAAAATTTACTTACTCACTTATAAGTATTCCTTTTATGCTTTACTCTTATCAATTTGGAACATAAAGATAAGGAAAATAGTATCGAAGGTCCTCATCCCATAAATGAAATAAGTACATGGCCTTAACATACTTTCCTTAGCATTTTGATCTCCAAAGTTGAATATATGGTTGAAAAGTTATCCACGAAAATTATGTGGTTAAAATTATTGACTGACTTAAATTTTAATTAATTTTGTAAACTAAACAAAATAGGAGCGTAGTCATTTAACTATTTGACGATGGACACGCAAAAATTATACATAAATAAGCAAAACAGTAAATCATATTAGATGGAGTTTTTTTTTATAAAGATATATCTACAAGGGCTAAACATTATACAGATAGAACTCAAATACCTAGAGAAATTAATATAGACTCAACTACTCATTTATGGATCAGTTGGAGAGACCTCTGACTTATTTTCTTTAAGATTATCACGATTCAAGGTTTCCATAAAAAAAAGCCAAATGAATGATTCTTGCAGATCCTGTGATTATACTTATCATGCTTCAATTTAAGATAAAGTCTTTATGTGAATTTTGCGAAAAGTGATTTTTCAAGAATGTGTGGTTAAAAATTAGATAAAAATTATGGAAAAATGTAAAAAATAATTATTTTTGGAGAATGTTTGTAGAAAATGAGTGTACAAAAAATGATTTTGAAAAATCAGTTTTAAACAAAGGCTAAATCTATAGTTTAGAAAATAAGTAGTCCCAAATTTCCAACAGCAAGTGTCATGTCATGATTTGAATTTTTTTTTAAGGCATTTATTATTAATGATGAAATGGTTAAAGAATGACTAAAAATGCGAAGTTTAAGTATAGAAGTTTGAAAGATGAAATTAAGGTCCATACATGCCACGTTTGATCGAATATTATGTCCATGTTTGATTTTGCTAAAAAATAAAAAAATTTAGTAGATTTTGATAAAATTTGATGAGATTTTTTGTTTTAAAATTAATTATTAACTTTAACTAAAATTTTTATTAAATTTTTTTAGTTAAACCAAACGAGGACTATTGATAAGTGTGTTTTGTGCATTTGTCTGGGCTATATTACTAAACTTTTATGTCGTCAAATTATTAAATTTTACCTAACTTAGATTAGTTTGAGTTATTGACTCGTTTTGAAGTAGTTAGAAAGGAAAGAAGGGTTAATTGGCTATTGAATGGAAAGTTTGGAGATCAAATCTACACTACGAATTGAAGAACTTGAATTAAAATTAAAAAGGACTGGGCTGCATAAATAAATGGACTCTAATAGTCCAAAAATGACTAATCAACAGTGGGTGAATTGATTATTAAAACTTTTTCAAAAATTAATCTAAATTTAAGCAAGTAAAAACTATATAAATAATTCAAATAATATGTGTAAATATAAAAGTGATAAGTATAAGAGGAAAGATGATGAAAATGATATAATTGTGAAGGTTCGATCTAAAGTAACGATCCACATCCTCTTTTACCAAACTCTCCGGCACGAGTAAGATTTTTTCACTATGTTAATTGACTTGTGGTGCAAGTCAACCCTTTACAATACTTTCAATGACTTACAAACAAAAAACACTGATTCTTATATAATATTGAGCTTTACAAGACCTCAACATGATCCACAAATTTAAAGAAAGTTGATTTTACAATTTAAAACTTCTTTCTTAATAAATGATATAATCAAATTAAGTATCAAGAGAGAAATAGATTAACACTTTAATAAACAGTAATGAATAAAACTCAAATGTTAGGTAAGAAAATTTTTTATGAGTAGAATGATTTTAAAAAGTTAATTCAATCAAAAGTTTTTCAAAATAAATGATTTGATAAAGATAAATCAATATAACATTGCTCTAGAATATCTCACATAAATGTTCTTACTAGTGTTGTATTGAATGTAGAATAAAGTGGTATATATTAAGATTAATATAGTTTTGCTCAACAATGTTTCACTTAAATGTTCTCAAGAAGTGTTGTATTAAATGCAAAGTGAAATGATACTTACAGAAGTCAAAATGCCAAAATTTTCTGATGAATCGGACGACCCATCTGAATGTTGGCATACTAAACCGGACAATCCAACTAGCCGTCATGAGTTAGAATTCAAAATGGTTAAAAATTCGACCGTTAGACGAACCAGATGTTCACTAGGCCAACTGGACGTTCGCTAGGCCAACCGGATGTCCATTTGGACATTATTTTCCCGAATTTTTCTTTCTTGATTGTTTTAAAAATATAGGCTTTAAAAATGCGTTTTTGCTTAATTTTTCAAGGTAAGTGATACTTGTAAAATGTTTAAGTATTAAGTTGAAATTCTTACCTTTCAAAAAAATAATTTTTATGCAAGCATTTTTATGAGTAATTTTTCTTATGCATAAAAATTTATCTTTTGAACTTATAATGATTCATTGATAAGGATTAAAGTATTTATCTTTACATAAGAATCTAAAACATCTAAATCTAATATATTCGATCGATTTGACATGAATGCTTGATTTGTTCTTGTCTTTGATTGATTTGAGATGAATGCTCGGTTTCCATCTCAATTTTCATTGATTGTCAATTGCAAGTCTTTTGGTAGCAATCTTTTTGTCTCCAAAAGATCAACTTTGCAACAATAACTATGAAAACTCGAATTCAAATGTTAGAGATAAAAAACAATTTTTTTGTTATAATCAAAACACGAGGTCAACCATATGTCTACAATTTCTCCATTTTTGATTATGACAAACAAAAGATGAGTTGAAGCAAGTTGATAAAAAAAAACTTTAGGTACCTCAATTTCTTTGTACATTTCCCCTATCTTTTGCACATGCACTACCCTTATCTTATACAAGTTGAGCATACATATCATCATATATATTTTACCAACTTTGACAAGCCAAAAAAAAAACATGAGAGTTGGGATCCAAGTACGCAAGGCAAACATAGATAAAAAATAACTATAGGCACAAGTGATATCAATGAAATTTCATTGAAAATACCACATGATATCAAAAATATGAAACCAACAGTCTAAGAGAATAAGCCAGACGAAACAAAAGTGTATACAAGACATAGAAACATAAAGAAATATCCAAAATATAGAGATGTAAAATAAAAACTATGACTATGGCTCCGAAGAAGGTGGTTGAGTAGATTGGGCATAGAAGTGGGCGTAAAAGGCATTCTGGTGAGCCTAAATCGTCGCCTATTACACTTGGATGACATCTTATTTGACTTATATGGCAGCTTGTTGAACTTCCAACGGGTGAAGCATTTCACCAAGGCAGAATCAATGCACCCATTTAGAAGATTGTAGTGATCCTTGGTAAATGTGAAGCCATTGTCCAAAAGAATGAGGAAAACTGGAGGCTGGAATATTGTGAGGAGGGTTTGGAACTTGCGATACATCATCGATATCATCATCCTCATCGCCCTCAAATGATAGAGTTGAAGGACCCGAGGTGGGGTTGAATCATTTTGTGTCTGCTATCCATTGACCATATTCTTTTACCATCTTCATCCATTTAAGAGTTAGGATATTGATGATATCGAAAGGGCGAAGTTTAACAAAAGTCTCATTGTTTGGAGGAATATCAAAATGATTAAAAAAATTTGTAAGAAGTATTCCATAAGGTAAAGTTTTAACATGATGCGTGGAATAAACAAGTTTCATAAGACCTAATGCTATAGTTGGAAAATCTAATTTTCGCCTAATAAGAAAGGAATTGAGAATGAAAAGATTAAAATTGTTTACTTCATCTCGATGACCATTTTGAGGAAGAATGACATATGCAATGATATTTTGTAAAACTTTAGAAGGAAGAGTTAATTGATTTGCAATAAGTTTTGTGATATTTTCAATATTCTTCCAGATACAATAAGTTAATTGGTTTGCATCGGTAAGGTCATACCCTTCTAAAGTAGGATGAGTTTTATAAAGAAAAATTTGAATTTCACCCATCTCAAGCTCGAAAATATTACGGACGAGAGCTTTGTTGATGGTAATACGAATATTTTTAAATAAACAAGAAATTTTAGCCGAACGAGAAGCAATAACCATGTTTTTATAAAATTCTTTCATGGGATGTGAATATGCATGTTCCTCTAATGTAGTAATACACACCTAACCCATATTTAGAAAATACTCCTTTATATTCGGGTCCTTCAATAATAAAATCGGCAAAATTAACATTTTTACCTATTAAAATTGAGGATTTTTCAAAAGGGTTGACCGACACCTTGGGTTCCATGTTGAATTCTTCGTCGGATGAAGGTGGAGGAGATCTTCTCACAGTGCTTTTAAGTCATTTTCCCACTCTTTTGGACACCGACATTGCAAGAAAATTGATGAAGTAAGGAAGAATTTAAGAAAAAATGGGTCCAGGGTTTCGAATTTTGGGGGATTTGAATTTGTAGTGAATAAGAGTTTGAAATTGTGATGAATATGGAGTGTAGAAGTGTTGTGTTTTTGAATTTGAGAATGAATTGACGATTTTGAATGAAGAAATGACAAATGTAGAGAGGATTTTGAGAGAGATGTGCAAAAGAAGTGAAAGAAAATGGGAAAGAAGCAATCAATTACGCGATTAAAAATCTGAAATCGTGTTAAATCTGACGTCCGACTTGCTACCTAGACGTCCGGATCGACAGAGCCTGCTTTAGGCAAGAGCTTCTGTCAAATCAAACAAGGTGTTCAGACAGTTTTTTTGAATCGTCCGGATGCCCTTTTTTTTTTTTTTTTTTTGGATCAAATACAAAACAAATAATGTCACAATTATAAATAAAATATGTATGAACACATAGTATTAATACAACTTAGTTAAGTACTTCAAATTCATTAATGATACCTAAACCTCGTCGAATATGCTAGTATCAATCAAGGGCAAGAGGTTTAGTGAAGATATCGACCATTGATTTTTCGTGTTCACAAATTTTAACATGATATTTCCCTTTTTTGCATGATCATTTAGAAAGTGATGACTATTTCAATATGCTTCGTTCAAAAATGCAAAATGAGATTTAAGACAAGTTTATGGCACTAATATTATTACACGTGATATGTATATCATCGAATGATATGTGTTAATCACTTAGAGTTTATTTCATCTATAACACTTGTGCCCAACAACTAGCGGTCGAAATATATTCGGCTTCGTCTGTTGATAATACAACGAAATTTTGTTTCTTACTAAACAATGACATAACTACAAAGCTTAGAAAATGAAAAGTTCTGCTAGTGCTTTTGCAATCAATTGTGCAACCGGCTCAATCGACATTCGAATAACTAAGTAGTTCAATATAAGTGCCATTTTGATACCAAAGCCCTAAGGTTCTAGTGCCACTAAAATATCTAAAAATCATTTTTACGGTACTAAGGCGAGATTTTTTAGAATTTGATTGAAATCTGCACATAAACACATAATAAACATAATATCAGGTCCACTGTGGTTAAGTAAAGAAGGGATCCAAACATATCTCGACATTTTGTGACATTAACGGAAGTACATTGATCATTTTTATCCAATTTTACGGATGTACTCATGGGAGTGTTCATTGGCTTCAAGTTATCCATTTCAAACATTTTGATCATGTCCAATATATATTTATTTTGATTAATGAATATACCATCACTTGTTTGCCTAATTTGGAGACCAATGAAGGATTTGAGTTCTCCTATCATACTCATTTCAAATTTCATGTACATGTATTTTAAGAATGTTTCACAAAGATGGATATTATTTGCATTAAATATAATATCATCAATATAAATTTGAACAGCAATCATATCATTTTGAGTTTTGACAAAAAATGTAGTATTTGTTTTCCCTATTAAAAAACTCTATGAGCTCTATGAGCTTGTTTTAAACCATAAAGAACATTTCTGAGTTTGAAAACAAAGTTCGAATACTTGTGATCTTTAAAGTTGGGTGATTGCTCAACAAAAACTTTTTCTTAAATAAAGTCACTTAGAAATGCACTTTTGACATTCATTTGATAAATAGTAAATTTTTTATGATAAGAAAATGCACGAAGCATGCAAATGGATTCTAATCTAGCAACCGATGCAAAAGTTTACTTAAAATCAATATATTCTTCTTAATTGTAACATTGGGCCATTAATATAGCCTTGTTATGTAAATTATCCCATTTTCATCTCATTTATTTCTAAAAACCCATTTTGTATCGAGATTGCTTGATCATTTGGTCTAGTGACTAAATCACAAACATGATTTCTTTCAAATTGATTTAGTTCTTCTTGCATAGTTAGAATTCAAAACTCATCGAACTCAACTTCCTTGGAATTTTTTTGTCCAATTTATGAGATGAAAGCACAACTATTTAAGTGATTTCTAGTATAAGCTCCAAATGTAATACCTTTGGATGGATCATCAATAATAATTTCTTTTGAGTGACAGGGAACGAACATCCATTCTTTTGGTATAGTAGGATTGTTCGATACTTCAGTAAGTTCTCCTTCACTTTTTTGAACGTTTGCTTCTTCCTTGCGTTCTTCTTCTGGATCATCCTTTGCTTTGGTCTTGAATATTCATTTATTCGAAATGAGTTTCCAATCCTATATCATTAACAATACCTTTCTCACGATCGAGAGAATTTGTTTCATCGAAAGTAACATGTATAGATTCTTCAACGACTAAAGTTTTTTTTTTGTTAAAGACTCTATAAACTTTGCTAGCCGATGAATATTGTAGAATGATTCAAATATCAGATTTTGAATCAATTTTTTTCAAATTTTCTTTTGTGTTTAAAATAAAGCATTTACAACAATTTTTTTTTTTTTTTTGAAATAACCGATATTAGAAATTTTATTTTTCCATAGCTCACAGGGGGTTTTAGTTTTCTTTCAACTAACTAAAATTCTATTTATAATATAGCAAGCGGTGTTGACAGGGTTCGGTCCAAAAGTATGTTCGACATGCTATTTTCATTTAGTATGGTCCTAACCATTTCTTGCAATGTACAATTATTCCTTTCTATTACACCATTTTGTTGAGGAATTCTAGGATCCGAGAAATTATGTTCATATCTATTTTCATTGCAAAAATTACCGAAAACGATATTATCAAAATCTCCACCATGATCACTTCCAATAGCTGTAATAGACTATTATTTTTCATTTTGAATCTTTTTCCAAAAATGTTGAATGTATTCAAAGTTTCATCTTTAGGATTTAGGAATAGAATCCAAGTGAATCTGGAGAAGTTATCGACAATGACAAAGGCATGATGTGTTTCCACCTAATCTCGCGGTTCTAGAAGGTCCAAAATATTAATGTGGAGTAGTTGAAGTGGTTTTGTAGTCGAAGAATATAGTTTAGGTTTAAAAGAGCTTTTCACTTGTTTACCAAATTAACAAGTATCACAAATTTTATTTTTATCAAACTTTAAATTTTGTAGACCTTTGATAAAATAATTTTTTGAAATATTTGAAAGAAGTTCTATACTAACATGGCCTAATCTCCCATATCACAACCAAGTATTCTTCTTTAAACTTGATAAACATTTTTTTATCACTTTCAAATTCGATATTCATAAAATACACATCTTTGCTTCGGCTCCCTATAAACATCACTTTTTTTATGTAGCTTCCTTAATAATACATTTAGAAGAATTGAATTTAATATGATAATATGTATCACATAATTGACAAATACTAAGCAAATTATGTTTGATGCTATCTACCAATAACATGTTTTCAATAGAAGGAGAAACATGATTACCAATGTTTTTAATTCCAATAATTTTTTTTTTACATTATCTCTGAATATGACGTGAACACCATCTTTTACTTTGAAATTTAATAGTAACATTCTATTCCCGATCATGTGTCTTGAATATTCACTATCCAAGAATCATTTGCTCTTCATCTTCTTTGGTTCCTACAAAAATAATTCAATTTTTTATCTTTGATACCCATATAAGTTTGGGTCCTTGGTAGTTAGTTTTAGTAGATTCTCGAATCCACTTACTCTTACTTTCAATTGTAACCTTTTTTGGTTAGATAATTATATGCAATATGTCCATTTTTATTACAAAAGCTACATGTAATTTTGGAAGGAGGGGTGTTTGAAACTTTGACAAATAAATTTTTAAAAGATTTTTGTTTCAAAAATAATTTATATCCAATTCCTCATTTATCAAAAACACACTTTTGATCAACAAATATTAAATCAAAGTTCTTCTTACTTTAAGTAAATTTACAAATAATCTTAGTTAAGTCTTCAACTTTTTCTTTCAAAAAAGAATTGTGTTTAATCTATAAGTCATAATCAACACTTCCCTTCTGAGTTTCTAAAATTTTCTTCATTTTACTTTTCAACAAGTAGTGTTTCTTTTTAAGAATAGAATGATTTAGAGCAAAATGACTTAGAGCAAACTTTTCAAATTTCTCAAGAATTTTATCATAAGAGGTAGATAAATCATCATATGAACATTTTTTTAATAGAGTTTACCTTATCTTCAATTGCTTGAAGCACTGTTGACAATTTCTACTTGACTATCATTTTCATCATCGCTCTCATCTCATGTTGTTTGAAATACCTTTTTCTTGATATTTTTCTTCTTATTTGGGCAATCGATTATCTTGTAATCGGGTTTGTCACAATCATATCAAATAATTTTCTTACTTCTTTTTTCACCATTTTTTTTTTGAAATCTCTGATTATTTGAAAAAAAAAATTCATTTTTTTGACAAGAAGGACTAGATCGTCCAGCTCTTCATCATTCATAATTTTCATTTGTAGTTCCTTCTTCGATTTCCGATGTAAGAATAATTTCGCGCTTAGGAGGCTCCTTCGATTCCTCTTTGTTTTTCCTCATTTTCTCGACGTTGTTGAGCTCATATGTCATCAAGATTCTATAAAATTCTTCCAAAGGATACAAACTGATATCTTTGATATTTTCTATCAATAACCTTAATGAGTTACAATCTTTCGATAGTGATCTGAGCATTTTACTTATAAGTTCATCATTATTAAATTTTCGATTAAACACTTTAACGTCGTTGACAATATTGGTAAAGCGAATAATTATGTCAACAATAGGTTCATCTTGTTTCATAAAAAAGTTTTCAAAATTTTTAACCAATAAATTAATTTTAATTTTCTTTACTTTACTAGTGTCAACATGGGTAAATTTCAATGCATGTCAAATATCATACGCGGAATCACATGTCATAATAATATTAAATTCATTTATATCCAAGGTACAATAAATTAGATTTTTGGCTTCAACATTCAAGAATAATTCTCTTTTAACATCTTCGTTATATTCCTCTCTAGATTTTGGAATGGTTTAATCTGGTTTGCCATCAACTTTAATAATCTTGGTAGGCATATAAATATCATATTCAATAACTTCCTATTTATTATAATCTATTGAATGAATTTAAATCATCATTTGAACTTTCCAATAATTATAATGCGTACCATCAAAAAAAGGAGGACGATTAGTAGAAAAAAATGTTATATTGAATGCAAGTGAAATGATATTTATA
>CAIGRB010092678.1:8229-23733 GCA_903798255.1 Fraxinus quadrangulata | reverse complement strand
TTTTAATTTTGAAATGGAAAGTTTAAAACTCTTAAAGGTGGTAATTTACACGTTATATAACCTCTTGGACTCTATTTGGACTAGAAGATGGAGGCTAAGTGGAAGATATATAGACACACACATAAAAGTTTTTGCTCGGGCATTGCACGGGATTGGTTATTTTGTAAGCAATGTTAGCACGTTAAATGTGTTGAATTCTCCTTTATTCAATTATATTTTTTTTATACAATATTTCATAACTTAACTTGTGATATCAGTAAAATTATATGGTAAATGCACTTTACGATTAGGGTTGGTTAACCTGCATGTAAATTGGAATTTAATAAAATGTTCTTACCAATTTTTGACATAAAATTACAATGTTCTCAACAATTTAATGATTGAAGCAACAAGCATAGAGCCTCATCGAAGATGACATACTGAAACTAGTGTATGACTATTAACCAATACCAAGTCGCATATTGATAATGATCTTATGGTATTAACCCATCAGCTAGGTAAACACAGGACATTTTGTTGGATATGGTATTTCGTCTTGTTTCTGTGTTTGTTATGTCATTGGTCTTGTTGGCTTTAGTTATCTTCTCCGAATATTTATTAATGCCTGTAGTAGTCCCTAAACTATCTCTTTGTACTCATTCAGCAACTCTAGCTGAAAAAAAGGAACTTTTTAAATACATTCCAGAATTTATTACAGAAACATGATGGCAGATTTTAAGATCAAATCATTACTAAATTAGTTACTAAGCAACACATAAGAATACTGCAATTGAAAAACAATGCAAACACATCAACCATGGAAATAAGGCGACTTCTATTTGTAATTGTACTGCAGAAGTCTCTTTAGTTGTGTTGTTTAGTATGAATCAAATGAGTGTAACAGATATTTCAAGCAATTTTTTACGGGGATCGGGGGAAATGCCTCCGAAAGGTAAGGATCGACCTGCCCGATCAGGTCGTGGGGGTCAAGAGGACAACACCCTTCTTTGGTGCCCCCGAAGGGAATCGACCTGTATGTGTTGAAAAGATATAATTAATTTATAAGCAAATTTAACTTAATTTATAAGCAAAGTGAAAAGACATTTTTTTAAATGTCTTGTGCATGGAGGAATCCTCCGTGCAGCACGTAGACATGAGTATCAGTGCACAGCAGCATAGAGACATGAGTCTCCATGTGTGCACGGAGGAATCCTCCATGTTCGTGTGCTGCAGCACGGAGACATGAGTCTTCGTGGTACCCTCGTGCAGCACGGAGTTTTTCTCCGTGCTACATGGAAGTCTACTCCGTGTTGTACGGAGACATGGTGTCTTCGTGTGGAAATCTTCTCCGTGCAACACTCATAGCTTCTTCTATCATAGCTCCAATTAAATAAAATCACAAAAGAATTAACCAAATATAATAAACCAAAATTTAAAATATGAACTGAAAATTAAAACAATCAATAAAATTATATTTACGGTCTTTTCCGATGAAGGTGATATGATATAACTTGTTGTTTAGGAGACTTTTAACGGCAATGCATGAGTCGAAAACAATATTTTGCAATCTAAAATAGAAAATTAAAACAAATACAACATTCACAGAATTAATAAATTCATATGCAACTCCTGAAATTATATGAGATAAAGGAAATCATTAAAAAAATATTATTAATAGGAAAAAGGTAAGAAAAGTATAAGAAATCATATAGAAGCAAAATCAAGCAATATAAAACACATCAAGCAAATTTGAAGCTTGTGAATTAGATGAAGAGAACCTAACTAAATTTTCACACACGAGATAGAAAAAATGCAAAAATACCTTAAAGAAAACTAACAAATAAATCTACAAACAAGCAGAGATCTAACAAAAACTTAATTTTCTCGGCTAGATTGAGGTAAAATAAGGAAAAATCAAGGGAAAATATGAAGAAAACGTATAGGAAATTCGATAGAGAGAGAGAGAGAGAGAGAGAGGGAGAGCTGAAATGACGTAGAGTAAATGACGGTAGAAGAGTACTATTGTAGATATTTTAGTCGTTCATAAGTGTCATTTGTGAACTCCTCTCCGTTGTACGCAGAGAAGTCCCGCGTCATATGTGAACTCCTCTCCGTGGTGTGAGGAGAATTGACTTCTCCAAGCACCACATTCTCCTCGCACCATAGAGAACCTTTCCACAGAGAGCCTTTCCGTGGTGCTTGGAGACTGGCGTGGAGAGTGGACCATTTTTTTTTTTTCCACAGTCAACAATTGTGAGTTTGTATTTTTTTTTATCCATATATGGAACAATAATATGTGAGGAGAAATCATAAACAAATAGTAATCCTCAAAGTATCACTTTTAAGAGAGTAGAAATATAGACACACAAACAAAGCCAACAGTTGCAAGGGGAATGGGCACGAATTTTTGGGATTAAAAAAAAGAACACGCAAACAATGACGGCACACAAGCAATCGGGCAGAAGGAATTGGACTTAAAATGACCAATTAAAATCCCTTTTATAAAACAATAAGTTGGACATATTGTCAATTGTCGTACAACTCAATACGGGAAGAAATATACCGTTATACTTTACGTGATCTTTAAGTCTTCATAAATTTTTAATACATTTTTATATGTTTGCATACGTCATAAAAATATAATCGGAATCACATGTAAGAATATGTTTAAACCTTATCTTCTTAGAAATTTCTTGTCAAATAAAGCCCCCCACTTATTTTTTTAATTTAAGAACATGTTTGGCCCAACTTAAAAGCACAATTTTAGGTACTTATTTCGGCAGCGTACTGCTGAAATAAGTCGAAGAAATGCTTTTAAACGAGGCCAAACATGCTGGTAATATTGGAGAGTTTCATCAAGTAAAAATACCTCTGTATGTGGAGTATTAAGCCATTTACAGAATGATAATAAATACATGTTAAATGGAAGCCTGTAGCATTTTCTCCTAGTGAGATGTTTTATCTGTGATATCTATGAAGCATGTTATAGGTTTGTGTAAAAGGTAAATTTGAGTGTTCGTTTTTAGATAACTTTGTCTAATAAATTACATTACCGCTAGCATTTCTATAGGTGTATAATGTATTTCATTTTCAATATCGAGGGAGTATGTCCTATTATGTTCTAGGATGAGCCATTAAGCACCAGTTTGATGGAAAAAAAAATTCAGATTTTAATCTAAATTAAAGTTAACAATTAATTTCAATAGTATATTTCATGAACTCACAACTTTTCAACCACACATTTCATCGACTTTTATATCAAAATTACTAAAAAAAAAAAAATCTAATTTTAATCCCTACCAAATAGGAGTGAAATCATTTAAAGGACTTGACTTTTGAAAAAGAAAGCATAAAGACTTGAAAGAGTGAAGATAATAAACGCCCAAGAAAGATGATAACTCTAGTATATGCACTTTAGGAGGATTCATGTTGTGGAAGAGATAACTACGGAGCATGAGGATAAGATAGCACTAAGTCTCCATATCTATTTGGTAAAATTTAATTTCGAGGAAGAAATTTATGTTCAGGAGGCGAGAAATAGTAATGCCGCATATGCTTCAAGTGATATACATTTTTGATTGTCTTAATGCTTTATTCATTGTATTATTTCTGTTGACCTCAATTTCTGCACGAATTATATAACCAATAGTTCTCGGCTCCACTCACGTCCCTGTGATATATCTCCCGCACACTTGGACAAATCATTAAAAGCATGTGGCATTCTCCGAAGGTGGGGAAGGCAATTACAAACACTTCAATGATCAAGTCAATCATATTGTATAGATATAGTTGGATGTGAAATGTATGAAAGACATGAATCATGTTAGTGTACAAGTACCGGGGAAATAAGAGTAAACAATATGGGATCAATATTACTATGAGTATATATAATTGCATTACCTTCAAATGACACCAAGTGCGAACTTTTATAATGGAATAGGCGAAATGGAAACCATATAATGAAGAAACACGTGACCTCATCTTGATGATCGAGGCACATTGTCATAGGCGTCATTCAACCAATCTTAAATTAATGAGTATTAAATGATTTTGAAAATTAGCCATCTTACGGTCTAGATATGTATATTACAAGTAGACTCCAGGACAAATGAAAAACAATTTGACAAGTTAGCTTGATAGAATGTATGCTGTAGAGAGGCCACATCAATCAATCGTAGAAGATTTCGTATGGAGGACTTTCAAGGGAGGTGAATCCATGTGCTTGAACCTTATTTGCTTCGAGTTGGTGCTGCAGGAGGTCATATTGTCATAACACCTTACCTAAATCATGGAGGGTTCAACCTCTATATGGGAGTTCGACGGAGTGCATCATTTTAACTGTCTAGGTCTTGAACATGCCAGTTAGGTTAGTGATGAAGGGTGCAGGCCACATGGTCTATTCCGGAGCCTCGATGAACTAGGTATTACAATTTCTATATTTGATTAATTGTGTATTGTAATGAAATATACCTTGCAAATCTATCATCAATTATATTAATCACATATTTCATGAAAACAACAATTTTTCAATTATATATTTTATCAACTTTTATCAAAATCTGTTACAAGTTTGATTTTAATCCCTATCCTACACGGGGCTTAATAATTCCATTATATGATTTAATTATGTTTATGCTTTTATTGCTTACTATTTTTATGAAGTTTGAACCTACGCATGATTAAATCATTCATGACTACTTTATATTAAAAATGAATAATGAGTATGTTTAAGTTTCTAAATAAATGAAAATGAAATATGACTCATGGCACGTTATCGACAGCTAGAGACATCTTCGTATGCTTTTCCAAAAACAAATTGTTAAGAACTTAAGGTAAATAAATCTATGTTTGTTACAATGTTACGGTATAACTATTTTATATAAATTGTTATTATTCGAACCGTATATCCTACTATTTCTCTATGTGACATCAATGTATTTCATATCATATTTATGTACATCAATATGAATTAAACACGAACAACTTATGTTTCAAGAAATAAAATGTTTTTATATGATAATGTGAAAAAGAATATTTTTCAAAAAAAATGTGTATTCATAATATTTATGAATTGTATGTTTATACCATGAAATGTATAAGTAGTAAAGAGGATGTGGGAGACCGACACACCCGACTAATAATATGTTGACTGTTAATCACTTTGAGATACTATCGATAGATTAAATTGGGTTCGCCACTTAAAGTGATTGACTACACGATATACTAAAATGAGCTCAAATATTAGGTTATGTTTGATAGCTCACATTTTTCATGGAAAATGGAAAAAAAAATTCCATTTCCATCCTTAACTCTTGTTTGATAGACAAAATTTGGCATGAAAATTTTTTTCTCACCCTCCCATCCACGCGCCTTTTTTTTAGCTTTCCAAGGAATTCATTTTCCCAACTTTTTGGTGGGAAAATTTCATAATCAATTTTAAAACAAAAAAAAAAAAAAAATTCACTTTAATGGATAATTTTCATGTAAAACGAATCCAAACGAACACTAAACTTTGATGAAAAAATGGTGAAAAAATAGTTTTCGATCAAAAAATATTTTTTTTGGGCAATTGTAACAAATTTCATAACCAATTGTAAAATTTTTTTTCACTTTAATGGATAATTTTCATGTAAAATAAAGCCAAACGTGAACAAAAAGATTTAAAATTTTAAAAATTTTTAGGGTGGAAAATTATACCAATCAAACACACTTAATTAACAATTCCCTGCAAAACTAGTTTTAGACAATTACTTTCCCAGAAATTCATTTTCTTTTCACCTATTTTTCACTCTTACAATCAAACGGACCATTATTGTTTTAAAGAAATAATAAAAGTAAGGGATACTATTTTGAAATGATTAAACACATTTAGTGTATATTAAATTCGACACTCTGCGTATTGTTAAAATTTGTACTATTGAATGTTTAAGATATTGTTATAATCAATGTGTAAAAAGATGTCACCTTATAACAATGTCAACAAAAATGTACATGTACCATGATTGATTATGAAAAACAAATTGGATCATGTTACATGTATATAAAAATTGACATAATGGTTCACACCTATGTAAGTTGACAGATTTTGATATATTGATCTTGATAACATATTTTCTAATCAATTGTCAGATTTTTTTACATATAAAAGGGTGTGATCAAGGTATGCACTTTGTGTGGAAGCAAATTTGTGTAAATAAATGCATATCATAAACATGCATATCTTGCATAGGATTTGCTTACTAGGCTTTAGTTCATCTATGTTATCCCACCCCTATTTTTCGGATGATGCAAAATTGTTTAAATAAATGTGCATAGGATTTGCTTATTAGGTTTTAGTAAATTTCATGTTATCCCTCCCCATTTTCAGATGATGAAGATAAGATCATTCGAGACGACTGCTTTTTATGAGACGGATTTAATACTAACACATTTAAATGTCCATTTTAAAACAAAGTTAACATTTAATTTAATTATTATGTATAAAAGTTTTTTTTTACAATTTTTATTAAAAGTGATTTTTTTGATTCCGTAAAAGTTTATAAAAGTGATTAAAATCATTCACTGAAAAAGTTTTAAAAATGCTTTAGAAGTCCAAATTGAATACACAAATTTTAAATTAATCTAGATTTCCTAGGGATTTATGAAAGTACTTTTGAAAATTTCGCTTAATCGTTTGGACCCGTTTGAGACAATAGAATAATATGAGGGTTGATATGACACAATTAAAAATTAGAGGGGCTCAGTGAGAAATAAAAATCAGACAGCATATTCTAAACTGTGTCGTTTAGCGAGTCTCCTGATCCCCTAATGCTTTTTCAGTGTTGACAATATTAACCACACAGGTTTAAGACGATCCGTCCCCAATCCGCACAGTTCATCGCCGGCGACCCGAAACGGATCTCGATCCAATTTACGATGTCATGGTTTGCCCGATCAATCGCCAATACGCTCAAATTCGACGATGACGAAGATGACGCCATCAACGGTATCAAGCCCGGACAGGAAAACATCCTCCAAGACAACGATGTTTCATCTCCAACATCGCCGTCGCGCGGCGTCAAAGAAGACCTCTCGGAACTGACCAAAACCCTCAAGAACCAGTTCTGGGGTGTAGCCTCATTTCTGGCCCCACCGCCACTGCTCGATCCGAACAACTCGGAACAAGATCAGGAACCGGATCCGGATGGTAAATCGGGGATCCGTACTGACTTAGCTGAGATCGGGGGAAGGTTCAGGAGCGGAATTTCGAAGCTGTCGAATAACATCAACGTGACAGAAATTACCAAAATGGCTTCGAATCTCCTGCAGTTGGAATCTGATGATGAAATCGGTAAGGAAGGTATTCAATTATAATCATTTCATCTACAAACACAAGTTGTTAGAGAAATGCACATATATTCATTTAAATCTTGTCTTGGACAGGTAATACAGAGGATTTTGATTATGCGAGTAAAAAAGTAGTTGGTGTGACTGAGGAAGTGGTAGCTTTCGCGAGGGATATTGCTATGCATCCCAAAACTTGGTTGAATTTCCCATTGCCTGAAAATGACGGTGATGTTGATGGTATGACAATTGTATTTTTATTTTACACTTTTAGGCACTGGTTTTATATATGTATTTAATTTTGATTTAGTAGAAATTTCAGGGGCTTAGTGAAGTGAAGATTAGTAACTAAGGAGTTCTACTAGTTGACTGTGTGATAATTAGTTGGATTACTTTTATTGTGTAGCTAATTGATGATCATTCAATGATGACATTATCTTTCAAATAAATGCTTAATGAATTTAAGGCAGATTTTCTTAGACATTGTATTAAGAAATCAATAAATGTTAACTGAAGCATTTTTGAATAAATGGACACAGTAAGAAACTTCAATGATTTATTGGAGATGAAAAGACTTGTATACTTGTGCAGTAAGACCATGGATTCGTGGTTTAGTTCCACTTCTTTAGAATATTGTCATGCAACCATACTCTTTCATTCATTTTGTTGTTACATTTAATCAGTTATTGAATATTTATCAAAGTATTATGTTGTTAACCTAAGAATCTCTTATATAGATCTTAGCCGATCTAGTTATGGAACGCAAATTGCTCAAAAGCAGCTTTGTGTTCCTGAACTGTGTGCAATTATTGAACTTCATCCTTGACTCAACTGGAGCAGGTTATGCATCTTTTGGTAGAGAGAACCGGTCGTTAGCATACTTGAATGCTTAAGACTATTGTGGACTCCAAAAATATTTTGAATGATGAGATATGGTATAAAATTATTATAATTCAGGAAATGGAAATTTATTATGACAGATTGTTGATTTGTATTTTCTTTTTTTCTTGACATTAGATTTTGACATGTCTGATGCCCAACAAGAACATGCCTTAGCTGTTGAGCATCTTGCCCCAAGATTATCTGCTTTGAGGTTTGAGCTTTGCCCAGGATACATGAGTGAAAGTTGCTTCTGGAAGATCTATTTTGTACTCCTGCACCCTCGACTGGATAAAGAGGATGCTGAAATCTTATCAACATCCCAGGTGTCTTCTTCTTCTTGCATATTACATATTCAATTAAAAGATAATCTATGATGGAGCTGGTTATACAATGATGATGGCATGCATTGCTTCTTATATTTGTCAGATTACAGATGGTAAACATTTTTGTCTGAGCAAATTGTCTTTGCTCACAAGTATTTTGCTTTTCTGCAAGTGAATTTGTTATGTTATGTTGTCATTTTAGTATCACCAGAAAAGTAGTTACATATGAATAGAGCAATGAAGCGCACGTTGTCGTCATTCCTTCTGCTTTGTCTATGATAATCTGGTACATTTCTGAACCTGAATTAACATTTGCATCTATCTGAACAATTCCTATAGTTTCTTTACTTCATGAGTGTTCAGTGCATAAGGGGACCCATTTTAGCTTTCATTTTCTATTAATCCCCACCCCCCAAACCAAATTTTCTTATCTATTTGCATTACCTATTTTTTTAGGTGGTGAGGAGTCTCTCCTAGTGTAGTTTCTGAAAATGGTGGAAGCTCCTTTATGCATTTTGTAAAACTGAATTTCAAGAGTGCATGTATGGTCGGCAGTGAATTGTATGAGCTGATGCAATGAAATGAAAAAGACGAATCGTTTTAAAATTCCGCTTGCAACATAAGTGAAAACAATCTCATTCTGTAATTTCATAGCAAGTACTTGTCATCTCATTTCACAAGGGATACCCCTTAACTTGTACCCAATTGAAAATGGGCGGTTCAAGTCTTTCTGACCAAGAACAATTTGAAGCAACAGCTTTTCTCATCTGGTTCAGAACAAACTTTAGTCATTGATCTCTAATTTTTCTACAAGGATGTGTATTAATTTGCTAGGCCCTTGACATTTTTCCCTCCATATTATTCCATTACATGCCATTTACATATCTTCTGCTTTCAAATATTAATGACATATCTTTCTACAAGGAGAGTATTGCAAATATTCTTCTGTTTGTTATATTCTTACCATATCCCCTTTCTTCCTGATTCATTTAATAATTTTGATCTTTGATGTGGCTTAATTCTCTCAATGGTCAAGGCATAGAATAGTTGCTATACTCTCCAATTAAACAAACAGCTTGGATTTGCGTGTAAGTCACTGATAGTGTTGGGGTGGTTTCCATTATATTTGATTCGATGAGGTTTGATTACAAGTTCCCTTGAGGATAAATGGCTTGTCAATTAACTTGCTGCTAAAACTTGTACTCTAATTTGAACGTTCACCCAGTTATGAACTCCGTGTAAGGTTTTTCCTTTCTCCTTGAGCAACAAGGTTGTTGACCTCCATTACTGTCATGCCACACAGATAATAAAAGCCAGAGCCTTGCTTGCACAGGAGTCAAAGAACCAGACACCAACAAAGCTAGAAGACTTCCCTGGAAAAGGATCTTCTGATCCGAAAGATGCCACCGCTTCTCATGAAGATGCCCTTTATGCGTCATCTACCTTACCTTCTGAAAATAAACTTGAAAAATCATCTGCCCTTGAATTGAGCACTTACACTGCAGCAGCTGCTTCTGAAATAGTGAAGCACCCTGTCGAGAGCACTGAAATCCCAATTATTGACAAAGCGGTGATTGAAGAAGAGGTTGTCGACCAAGTCAAGGTTCAAAAGTTGAACTCTGATCCCTCTAATATTCTGGCAGTGAAGGATGAGGATGATGGTGATGACTGGTTAAAAGAAGAGGGTTCTGAAATTGGTGGTGCCGGTGGAACCACCATCCCAATTGTGAACGAGGATGATGTGTCATTTAGTGATCTTGAAGAAGATGATGGAGATGTGCCTGCTAATTTCAGAAAAACAAATTACACTTCTGATAAAGACTCACCAGACTGGTTAGACATTGAAGAAATTGATATGTCGTGATTATAGTGTAATATTCGATGTATGCTCATTTTATTTTCTTATAGTCAATAGAGTTGTTCGTTATTTCTCGAGTCTTGGAGTAACGCTTTGCAAATGGTATATTTGTATATAAACCTCATAATGAGTAAACCCTGGATTTTTATCTTACTATGAAAGATTCATTAAAGTGCTGTACAGATTCAGAAAAGGGTTGTAAATATTGGCAATATCTAGATGATGTGGATAAGTACATTTTGTGCACTTATTTGGGTTATATTACTAAGTTTTTATGTCGTCAAAGTATTGATTTTTACCTAATTTGGGTTACACCATGTTTGATACCCATTATTCTAAAAAATATATATTTTTTCTCTTATTTTCAACCACATTTTTCAATAAAATAATATTATATGAAATTCAAAATTTTTATTTATTTTTTAATCACATATTTTTCATCAAAACACTATTAAAAATATATTCTTGAGAGAATAGTGTGGCTCAAACAGGGAGTTAATTTTTTTTGTTTCAGTGTTGGACCGTTTCAAAACAATTGGAAAAGAAAGAAAGATTATTGACCATTTGATTTAAAGTATCGGATCAAATTTTATACTTCAGAAATTGAAGAAGACATGGGCTGCACAAATAAATGGATTCAAGGATTAAATTGCATTATTTGGGAAAGATGGAATCTTGGAGAGAGAATTACATTAAACGGGAATTAATCTAAACGGGTCTCAATTGGACTTGCATTTGGGATCAAATTCATGAATTACTTGGACTCTAATTGTACCAAAACATTGGTGGCTTAAGTTGATATATATACACGCATACAGGGAGAGAAAAAAGGGGGCTTCCTTTGGGGATTGAAAAGTCGGCGGCTGAATTGGGGGAAAATGGATATACATGCGCAGTCAGCGGCTTACTTGAGGAAGAAGGCACGGAAATTGGAAAAAAAATATGAAAAAATACACACACGGCATAGTCAACCGCAACTGAAGAAATAATTTCAGATTTCTTTCCGCAGTAATTCATCAACAAGTTGTGCAAGGAATTTGGATATTAATCACGTTTCGTTAATTTTTAGTGATGTCATTCTTTTTTATGTGATTAATTCGATATTATGAGTAGCTAAATAATTTTTGTAATATGATTACGATAAACCTTATATCATAAACCTTTGATTTTTTAAAGCTTATTTATATTTTTGACATTCAAAGCATATTTTCAATTCTTGAATGATTGACATGAATTTATTTTTCTCTACAATTACTTGATCACTAATTGTATAAATATTGTGGTTTGTTTTACCCTCAAAAGATAGAAAACATAGTGACATTTGTCGTAGAGTTCGATAGATAATAGAAATATATCGCTATACTCTACGTGATCTTTAAATAGAAATCTTTAATGTATTTTTATATGTTCGCATTCGACATATAAATATAATCGGGTCACATGTAAGAATACATTTAATTCTACTCTAGAGAGATTGATAAACAAATTAGGAATATTGATGAATTAATTGAATTGAATTGTGTTGTGTTGTCAAATTGAAAGGGTTCGATTTAAAGGAAATTGATATAAGGAGATTCGAGATCCTAATATATTTTTCATTATCACATTTTTATAAACTTGCATTTAATAATGACCTTGAATTGATTTAGTTAATTTAGGTCTTACATTCACAAGTAGATTATTTAAGTTACAAAAAAAAAAAAAAAAATTACAAATTTCAAATGTTTCGATTAAGGCTAAACTAATTCGAACTTGAACTAATACAATCTTTGTGGGAACGATAATTGGACTCAAAATTCATTTTACTAGTTAACGAACCATAAATTTACGTTAATTCAAACAAATAATATTTTTGTGAACATATGTAAACTCGATAATGCCTTATGTGCGCATCGTGTGTGCATTTGCAATTCGAGCAGTCCAGTGTTGGATTGAATAATCATTTTAAAGTGATACATTGCATTTTCTTGGAATATTGTTCAGCAAAATACTTTCTGGTGAACTTTGAAATGTGCAGAATTGATTAAATCTTTGCCAAAAAAAAAAAAAAAAAGATAACTTTTGCAGATTCATGTACTAATTTTTCTTGAAGGGAAAAGCAAAGAAGATGAACACATGTATTGTTTTATTTACATACTCATTTTCTGTAGGGGCTGCTGCTTGCTCTTATTATTTACAGATGAATGAGAAACTAATCAGTATTTACAGGTAAATACAGCCCTTATTCCAGCTATAACAACTTAAGGATTTTATGGGTCTGAAATTGCTCGAAATTTTCTCTAGCTGCGACCAAAACGAGCTTCCCAGGGAAAACCTCGGCCTTTCTTGTATTTCGCTGCTGTTGCTCCTACTTGTTCTGGATGTTGTTGCTGGCGAAGGGGAGCTCAAAGATTTGTTTACCGCTACAGCGGCGCTTCCAATTTCTCGTCTCACAGTTTCAAGTTTTTCTGGATCAGCATTTTGTCCCGAAGTATCTTTTACATAGAATGTGCCAACTGCTGTCTCACCGTGGGTACGGATCTCAGCTCTTGTTATAGATAATCCATTTTCTCGCAATACTCGTGTGATATCAGACAATAGTCCTTTCCTGTTTTCTGTGCAAATATCTAGTCTTAATCCCTGCACAATTATTTAGAATTATGGTTGCTAAATTTTTCTTGTTAAACAAGTGGGAGAAAAATGTCAGTTTCTGTAAGTGTAACATACATGAGAATTTCTCCTTTCTGTAGCTGCTATCAAACACTGGGTAACCAACTGCTTCTCATCTTCTGAATCCAAAGGGCGTCCATTTTTGTGCCTTACATAGTATTCCTGGGATTTTCAGTATTTTAAGATTTGAAACAAAGAACGCACTCACAGAATCTGTGCAAAGATATAAATTATGTTGTGCTTTTACCTGAACAGCTATAGATTCCTTGGAGCTAATGGCTGCATGGAATACTACGTATTGCATGTCGGTCAGAGTGCAAACTGTGTCGAACAATAACTTGGGTCGATCTCGACACCTTACGGTAATGATCGAGTAGCCTGTATCCTTACATTTCTCTATTTTCACATGCGTGCCATAACATTCCTTCTTCTGCTTCTTGTAATGGTCTACGTGCCCGTATACATCGTCATCGTCATCGTCATCGTCACTGTCATTACCACAACAAGAAGAACACATCTCATAGTCTCTATCTGCCGCCATCAGCTGGTGCAGCCGCCTTTCCGTGTGGGTTTGGCCCAGAGCTGGGCCTGTCAACTTTACACTTCGTCTCTCGTTGTCATAGTGATGGGCTTCAACAACATTTTCCAACTGGGCCCGAACCTGGGCCACACGACACTGGTCCGTGATTGGCTCACCATTTGAGGCGTCCTCCAAGTAGATAATGCATGCTGCTCGGCTATTATGAGTCCACGCCGTGGCAGCAGAAACGAGACAGCCAAACTCAGCTAACACAGCCGACATCTCCGACATTAAACCTGGTCGATCCATCCCCGTCATCTCTACGGCGGTGTTTTCTATTGACATCAGTGTTGGCCTCGTCTCTTCGGCCATAATCGATCTATTTTCCCTGTTAGCCCCCCTAATCGCGCATATTTCCTATAATAAACGTAGAAAAAGATAAATAAAATCAAAAATCAAAAGCTACAAAAATGACAGCCCAGATACTACTGGAAAGACCAGCTTTAGTACTTTCCACACGTAATCCTATGTATAGACGTTGCACGGACGAAAGCTGGCATTAAGGGAGAGAGAGAGAGAGAGACACAAACCTCTTGTATGTACAGAATGAGGCTTTCGTCAGTAATTTTGTTCCCTTGTTGGTCAGTTAAGTGGAATACTGCAAACCATGTAATCAAAATCGCCACACATTAATACCAAAAAAAAAAAAAAAAAGGTTCATTCCTGACTCGTGTATACGTCATCATTTCTTAAATTATTTAAATTTTAAACTAATTTTTAAAAATAAAATACTTATTAACTCACCTTCCATTAACCAACAACCATCAGAGGATATGTATGATTTGGAAATCACGAGGTCAAGATCCGTAAGAACTTGGACAATTTCTAGCAGCATCCCGTGCTTATTTGCACTATCAACCTGTCACCAAAATTTGGGCACATTAATTAGTTCTTGAAGTGGGCATTGAATGGATTCTTCTTTGTACAATCTATTCACAAACGGTCTTATCTATGCACACGTAACAAGACTTTGATTTTTAAAATCGACACTTGGATCCCAAACCACTCAAGTCATGACAACTTGTCTTCGAGTAAGTAAAAGAGATAAACAGAATGGGTGGACACAGCCAGCCGGCATCCAAGTTGTCTTAAAAGCGTTCGAAATCCAATGTGAATGATGTTACCATGCATGTACATAGAACCGTACTACTTTCAGAAAAAGTAGAGTAGGGTTATTTGATTCTAACAAATTCTGGTAAACAGCCATTAAAATTCTAAGCTGTTAGCCTCCACTCTGTGGGTCACAACAAGCCATACCACAACGAAATATTTGGTTAAGCACCATTTACAAAGGACAGTCATTCCAAATTAATAAGTTTGGATCGGTTAGTCGACTCTAAATCTATCGAGAATAATTCGTATCAAAAGAAAGGAAACTAAAGAACTGAAATGTGTTGTTTAACTGTCGAAATTCTGAGTTTTTGATTACTAACCTTGACAAGAGTGCAGTCTTGATAGGTATCATTGTCAATACAAACCCTAAAAACCCAGAAAAGAGAGCATGCATGATCAGAAAAGAGCATTGTAAATATCTAAGTATTTAATTAATGTAAGCTAGAATTACAAACCTTGGTGGATGTATTCTTTCAATAAGTACTTCGAAATCAGGATCAATGTAAGGCCGGTAAGTAATATCCATCTTCGATAAGTTTCTCCAAGTTTTTGAGAGATTCTGAAGAAAAAATAAGCAAATTTAAGCAACTTTAAATAGAAAAATAAGATTTATGAAAACGTGTGGAAACTTCATGAAGATAAGCAAGAGGTGTTCTTCTTGTTCTCTACGCTAATTCTTCAAGGGAAAAACAGCAGTCAAATGATTCAAGTTTATCCCAATTTTCTTTGAGTTCTGATAAGATTTCGGAAAATTTAAGAAAACCCATTTGAGTTGAATAAAAACTCGTTCCAAATTG
>CAIGRB010092676.1:0-10076 GCA_903798255.1 Fraxinus quadrangulata | reverse complement strand
TTATACTCAGAAGACTAAAAACTTGAGGCAATAGGGAAAAGCACGGGGTCGTAAATAGGGGGGGCGTAGAGCGATTTCAAATAAATCAGATATCCCGATGTTGTCAAAAATTACCTTGGTGGGACTATGTTTAACCATACATGCATGCCAGAAACGAAAGGTAGTATCAGTTTTTGACCAAGTACGTATACCTTTTTCATGAATTTGCTTTAGCGAGAAAGAGTTTAAGAAAGGAAGGGCCTGGCTGTAAGGAAACAACTGACCCACTGCTACTTGCCCCACAGAATTAGCATCATTGAATGATGGGCCCAGGTAAAACTCATTAGAATCAGGACGGGACGGCGAAAGAAAAGTTGAATTTATATACGACCTGGAGAGAAGCTCTTGAAAGTTTTCAAAGTTGAGGGAGTTGTCTGAAGAGCTTTGTGAAGTCGCCATTTTCTACGAAGTTTCTCAAAGGATTTGGGAATGTTTGTGGGAAAAGAGGCGAGAAGATGAACAGTAAATTTAAAGGCGAGAAGAAATACAATGAGACAGAACGTGGGTATAATGGCGCGAAGAAGTGGCTTGTTTTTGGGTTTAATAAAGATTGTGCGATAATACACCTTTTTAGGGATATGGAAGGTCACCGCCAAATGAGATAATGATTTGGATTTCGTTACTTTTCTCAGATTCTAAGTATCGCAGGGGAGCATAAAGAATGAATATGACTAGAGATTAATAATCGAATATTAATTCTGTCATACTGGGGGGTAATTGTTAACACACAAAAATGATGCCCAATTAAGTGGTCTAGCGAGAGAAGCCCAATTACGGAATTTGAAGGTTGGGTCCATACGAAGTCATGTAAAAGGTCTAAGATGGAATTATGTAGTGGAAGCCCATCATTGCCCAAGCTTGCGAAACGCCCAAAAATCTGGGCAAACCTATCAACACCCAAACTCATGGAACGCCCAAGACCTGGGTGAAATATTCAAGACCTGGGCAAATGTAACATATTGTCGTTGTGTTTATCAAAATAGTTATGTGGAGTCATATTACTTTTCACGACTCTAAAATCCTGGTCGCAAGCAGTTACCTAATGGGAGAAGTGACAACGATTATAAGTAGTTCCTTGACAAATCACTCATCATGAAGGAAGTGGGTAGTTATATGGCGATAATCAGTTTCCAAACGATTTTACAAGGAAAACTGTCAAAATGAGTATAAAAGAGAAAGAAGACANCGGTTGCCAGCAGTTAAATAATGGAAGAAGTGACAGCGGTTATAAGTAGTTCCTTGACAAGTCACTTATCATGAAGAAAGTGTGTATTTATAGTGCAATAAGTAGTTTCCAAATGGTTTTACAAGGAAAACTATCAAAAGGAGTATAAAAGACAATAAAAGACATAGAAGGAAGGGATCCGATCAATCAATTCTCAAATAGAGAAATATGTAATTTTAATTCCTTAATTTTTTTTTGTCAAACTCTAGAATTACTTTGTGTGCTTGTACCCATTGGAGGCGTTTTGCTTCTTACAACTTGTAATATTCATAAATAAAGTATTTCTCGTTGGGACTTTGTCTTAAGAGATTAGTTCCTTACACACCAGTCTGAACTTTCTTTTAATTGTTAGATACTTCCACGCGAAACAGTTAGTTTTAACAAACTGAAGTAAATTTATTTGTGGATGTAATACAAATTTATAAATTCATGTACGAATGATACAAAGTTGAGTTTATGTATAATTTCGATATATGTAATAAAGTTAATGAACGATTTGCATATTTAACCCTAGAAGATAATAAAGATATTGAGCATGCATTATACAAGTCACATTGATGCAATCTCACAAATAACCATATCCAAGGAAATTATTAATTATCCACAGTTTTAGGACTTTAAATTTAACAACTTCTTGTGATACGCATCATAACCCAAATGGACCCAAAAGTTTTCAAGCCATCAATCAAAAGAGCCAAATATGCATTAATGATATGTGGCACATGTTTTAGATGATTTGGTCATGCTATTAGCATAGTCAATATCATAAATAATTGTTTCATGCAAATAGCTCATAAATCGTAATAAATAAGAGCTAATAAAGATACCTCTTTCGAGAGTACTACAAAGACATATTTTTGACTTTTCAAAAATTATAAAAATCTGCTCTGTTGTTTTTAATAACTAATTCTCTTATAAGTGAAAAAATAAATATGTACTTCTAATTTTAAATTTCATTTTATACTACATTTAAATATGTTTTCCTTTCTTTGTTCCATATTACTTAAGATTTTTCTGTACCTGTTTTTAATTAAATGGAATATTTTTTTACCCAAAATAATCTGTCACTATAAATTAAGAAAATATTTTTATATTTTCTTTATTTAAAGGTCTATAATTTTGCAAAAAAAACTATTGATAATAACTTGTTAAAATATTAATAAATAAATTGATAACAATGACAACAAGATAGATTTTTTTTTTTTTTTAAAAAAAAAATTTCATCTTCTCTTAAAAAAAGTTAGAATCAAATTTATTCTTTATATTAGAAAAAAGAGTCACTTTTGACCCAAAATATCATTGAGATGCAATATTTTTGTGCAAAAGAAGAATACAATTAACTTCTTTAGAATAAAATTTGTTGACCTTCGAATAGAGTGAGATCCAACTGTCAATATATCTCAAAATTCCTCCCATCATGTATTTGTTATATGTACACTTAAGTATCCACGTTAGATTGCATATAATGTAGCTTTGAGGGGGTGCAACGATTGTGTACACTTCGATGCTCAAGTTAGATTATAAAGTACATTGTGTGTGAAAGAAACGCAATGAACGTAAATATGAGTGTCGACTTTTAGATCATACTTACATTCGAATGAGAGAGAACCGAGTATTTATGTGTGGAGATCTTACTTGTCATGTTCATTGTATGAATTCATAGCCATCATAGGCTTGTGATTTCCATATCCTGAATATAGGTTGAAAATTGTGATTTGACTAGGTGTTGTCACGGTAAGCTATCTCATCAATCATTTTTTTGTGCAATGTACTTTTTCTACAATTTGGTTGAGACGAGGCATACAATTCGACCAATTGCCTCGAATATATAATGGAACACAAATGTGATGAATTGCCTCGAATAACAAATAATATTCCAAGTAAAACATGTAAAGACATGGCCTAATTGCCTTAAAAAAGTAGGTAGATGAGACAATATGAAGTGGAGTGATGACCTTGTGTGATATTTTACTTATCTGGGTTCCATGTAGCATGACACATAGGTAGAGGCATAACACAATAGCCTCCCCACGTTCAAAGTCTTCTTATTTATACGAGGCATCGGACTTCACGTTTCTAAAATTCAGTTTCGAAGAGGATGGTATAACTGGGGAAGTGACGAGGTGATAAAGCGATGAACCACTTGTTGCAATTTTTAAATATTTATTTCGAGGTGACACTAAGGGAGTGTAAATAGTTCCCCAAGCCTAAGTATGAATATTAGTGGGATTTTTTAAAACATTTGTAATCCCTTAACAATTTCTTTACTTGAAATTTTGTTGAGAATTGAAGCTGTATTCTTTAGTGCTTCTATCTAGAAAGATTTTGATGTATTGTAGGATGATTTCACGTTCCTCTAGAAATTTAGCAAAGGCCCTGGACGTTGTTCTCTTGCTCTGTCATATCTATCATAGTATTCACCACTATGGTAAGATCTGACTAGTTAAATTCTTCTTGAAACTTTATTGAGAATTTAAGCAGCAGTTTTCAGTGCTTCTACCTAGAGAGATCTTGATATACTGTGGGAGAATTCCACATTCCTCTAGGAATTGAGCAAAGGCCCTGGACGTTGTTCTCTTGATCTGTCATATCTGCCATAGTATTCACACTATGGTAAGATTTCATTTGTTAAATTCTTTTACAGAGTTGTTTTTCAACATCAGCATTTTATGCTTTGAAAAAATCTAGTGTTTAGGATTTCTCATAGATGAGATTTAGGTAGCCATAGTGAAAAAAATTCGTTTGTGACCATACTAAATTATTGTTGACCATTTCAAGAAGCAGAAGTGAATAGCCCACATATAGTTCTAAGATGTCCGAAATGTTATTGGTACATAATCTCCTTAGATTTGTTTGTTTTCCCTTAATATAATTAACACAAACAATTAAGTCTGAAAAATCAAGGGAATCAAGAATTCCTTCTGATACAAGTTTTTCATTCTTTTTTTAGAGATGTTACCTAATTGCTTGTGCCATAATGAAGTAAAATTTCTATTGGTGAATTTATGTTTCATACCATGTGAATTCACATGCAACATTTTTTTATAAGAGGTAACCATATTAAGCAGATATAGGTTATCGTAACCGGATAAAGAACTGGTACTTACAATATTTCAATTAAGAAAAGATCAAATTGACTATTTTCAATTGAACAAGAGTAACTGAATTTGTCCAATGTAAAAATAGAAATCAAATTTTGTCTAAAAGACTATACCACAAATGTCAATTTTAAATTCAACTAATGATGATGATGATNTAAGAAGTGGCCACAGATATCACTATGTATTAGAATGGCTTATGCCATAATGAAGTGGAATTCTCATGGTTAATTTACGTTTAACACCACGAGAATTCATATGCAATATTTTATTAAACGAGGCAACCATATTAAGAAAATATAGATTATCTTACACAGATAAAGAACTGGTACCCACAATATTTAAATTCAGAAAAAGACTAAATTGATTATTTTCAAATGAACAGGAATAATCTAATTTGTCTAATAGAAAAATATAAATCGAATTCCGTCTAAAAGATGGTACTACAAATGTCTTTTTCAAATTCAAATAATAACTAGTCTTTAATATAAACCTAAAAGTCCCTATAGCCTCAACTTTAACTGATTTACCATCACCCCACATAGATGAATCTTTTAGCATCAATTGACTTTTGGCTGTTCATGCAACCCCGCATAGACACACTTATGTGAGTAGTAGTACCGAAATTTATCTATCAAGTGTGATTAGGTATTGACACTAAATTAACCTTAAAATAAACCAAAGTGAGAAGTGTATTTTTCTCTACACGCAAAGTGTGGTATTTAATACAGTATCTCTTTATGTATCTCAAATCACAAAAGTAACAAACATATTCATCATTTTCAGGTTTTCGCTGTTTATATTGAACCGAATCGGATGCAGTTTTTTTATTTTTTATAACTTGTCCTTAGAGGTATGTGTCAAGTGAGTAATATTAGTTTTATCTTGCTTTAAGCTTTCTTCTTCTTGCATACAATATGAAATGAGCTCATTAAGAGTCCATATTCCCTTTTGACAGTTGTAATTGATCTTAAAATATCTGAATTGTGCAAAAATGGAAATCAAAACTAAATGCACGAGCAAGTCATCATACAACTCAAGCTTTAATGTTTTTAATTTTGAAAAAAGATGAGACATCTCCATGATGTACCACTCTATGTTTTCTTTACCCTTATAATTTAGTTAAACTAAGATAGTCAAAAGGCATGCCAGTTTTGGCCTTATTGCCTTTTGCAAAGCGTTTTTCAATTTCATTAAAAAAACTTATTGACAGTAGTTACCTTAGCGTCCCTAAGTATTACTAGAATATAATTGATTAGTTGACAAATATTATAGATGTAGATGGATTAACTGACTAGAGAACTTAAACCTGAATAACATGTTTACGTAGGAATTCGTATTGGATAATCAATAATTTCAAATAATGATAAACCCCATCAGAAGAGATCGAGCATAACATTGATATTTAGTTTTTGGACAGAAATATAATTTGTAAGTGACCCTCTTGGTGTAGTAATAAAATATTGACAATAAATCCAGTCAAATATCAAGTCTATCTTTGGAGTGACTAAATGTTCACATAATGAAAAACTTTAGAATTGTCACATATTTATTAACACAGGTGTGTAAATAATTCGGTCAAATATTAACCTTCATTTGGGCCGTAATATTCGCATGAATTATGTACACACAACTTTCTTAATATTCCAAATAAATTAATTTAGGTAAGAGATGTTACTTTGGTAACATGTTGTTTTAACTAATATATTTTAGAAAACTAGTAATCCGAAATAAACTTTAATACCAAGATTTGATTTTGATTACCCTTTAATCCTTATCTTTTATTATTATTTTTTTTAAATTTTGTTTTAATAATTAAAACAAAAAAGAAATATTAAATTAAATTGACAACCCAACAGAGCCTTCCACAGCTGCTGTGTGAATTGGACAGTTAGTTGGATAAATCACATGCCAAAATTTTGAACCATAAGTTATACGCAATAAGACCCTACATCTTAATTTACAACGCCCAGCTGCAATGCGAATTGCCGAAACTTGATCAAAAATTTGAGAATTTAGGCTTGCTATTCACCTCTCAAAATTTAGTAAATTAAATTATGAATTCCAACACAAAATTTTTCTTTATTCTCAATGGTTTAACATGGATTCGCTTTGATACCATTTGTCGAAATTTAAGAAACTTTATACTTTAAGTTTTGAAATCCTTATTATATTGTCAAGTTTTTCCATGTCAAATCATCAAAAAAATTAATAAAGTGGAACTTATCTTAATTCTTTAGGAATAATTCTTTAATACTGTATATTAATCTTAATTATTGGTTCTTTGGATTTTTAAGTTCTTGATTTTGATTTTGGCTTCTTGCTCCATAATTCTAATTATGTTGTTCTTCGAATTAATTCCTCAAATCTTTCTTCTTGATTCTTTTTTTTTTCAATTCTTGTTCTTGTTCTTGATTGTGGATTTTGGATCTTCCTATTCAATATGTTTTCTCTTGTATTCTTGTATTGATGGGATGTCACAAAGAATGAGAACTTGCATATGAATTGGGAGCCATAATCCTATTTATAGTTTCCATATATATTTGGTCTATCGTCAAATACAACCACAATGAATTCGATCTTTACACATATAATCCGGCCCACACTTTATTTAGATGCTCTAAGTCCAACAATTTAATTCTTTATTAGATCACTTTAATTGAGCTCAACTTTAAGATAGCATTTTATACAATTAATTACATATGTAGTCCCACATGATAAATTAATAAACCCAACAAAGACTTGTAGACAACAGAAAAGTTAGCAAATTGCAAGCTTAGAATTTGTTGAACAGATCGTGCACTTTCCAGAAGTGATCTTTGAGGTAGATTTGACCTCTATGGGATGGGTTGTAGCGTCTAAAGTGCTATTTTGGAAGAATTCAGCAAAGAATTGGTTAACACTTCAACCATGTGAGGGAGATGGGGGCTTTGATATCCCTTCAATTATGATAAATGAGAGGTTCCAATACTTGCACGAGCTATTCAAGATACATGACTCCATTAAGATGTTGGTGCTAGAGGCGTACAAGAGGGCCTACTATTTGAGGCCTGGATGCATAGCAATAAGCAAGCCATCCTCCAATGTGGATTATGGCTACATCTTTTCTCATTCTTTAGCTTGTTCTCGAGGCCTTATGGCTTGGCACCAACATAGCTAGCCCCAAAAGGATGAGGTCAAATAGTAATGTCATGGAAGCTATGGCACTAAGTCAGTAGTGATGGAGAGATGGCTTACTTTGTTTGTTATACAATTTATAGGTAAGGATTATTGACTCAAAAGATAGAGAAGCATTAAATGGGCTATACTCTCATTGGGGCTCCATCATTCCTTCGTAGTGGGGTTGCCTACATTCATCAAGTATTTAAAGATAGAANATCTTTCTGCATAATCAACTAAAGTGAACCTCAACTATATGGGGAAAGAGATTGAAGAGTCCCACTTTGAAGTTGTTCCTTTGAAAAAGTGAATAGACATCTCTAACCATCATCACAAGTTTGCTGGTCATCCTCTCGTTGCTTCATATCATGGAGGATTTGCATTAGGGCTACGTCCGGCTTGAGGGTAGAAATGCATTAAGGAATTATCACTTCAGCTTTGGCTAGCTTATGCTCCATGGACGGAGCTTATAGTACCATTTCTTTGCCCTTTCACTTCAATGCAGGAGAATCTCCTATTGGAGCCATCTGCTTTTTTAAGCTTCTGATGGTCTTCATGGTCACTATCTCGTCGTCTAGAGGGATCTATGGCATTAAGAGGTCAATGGAGACAAATGTTATCCTAGAATAAGGAAGATTATAATCATCATCATCTCTTGATGAACCTTGATGGTTTAGCTTCATCCTGCCTCTGTCGAGGTAGATGAGGTTAAATATTAGCAAATTATTTAAGCGCGACATCATTATTAGGCCTATACTGGGCACTTCACTTTCCATTAGGTCAAAGTTACTAGCGGACCTTGAAGGTTTTCGCTCTCGCTCATAAGGCGTGGAAATGATCATTCTCCCTTGTTGAGTGGGTCTACAATAGGAGAGACCCGAGGGTGGTTTCGAGAATGTTAACCTCCAATTCTCTTTCAGTGGTTTTGATTTCCCTCTCACTTCTTATGCTTTGAGTGCCTCCACATTTTCTCCTAATCTTTTTGTTGATTACCTCGTGGACCTCCACAACAAATTTGAAAGAAACAAGGGTGAGGCGTGTTTGTGGGTATTTATATATCCTCTTGCGCATACATTTAGTGGATGAGAAGTTTCATAATATCTTTTTTTCTACGTTAGGTGCCTCATGTTGGCAACCACGTCTGCCACTTCTCTATGAGGCATACAACAACCATTCCTACGCTCCTATGACATGGCTATCGATGATGGGCATCTTCGGCCTCCACAACTTCATTTTTAAAAGCTTCTCTTACTATTTTTCGCGAATTAATCTCATGCTCTTTATTTCTACTTTCTTTTCATTTAGAATATTTTTATTTAATTTTTTTCCCTCTCAAAGGGTGGGCTTTTTACTTACGTTAGCTCTTGGTTGAAAGTATGGTTTTCTACTTACAATGCTAATCTATTGACCGCCTCAAATGCGGTTTGAGACCTAGCTATTAATAGATCCCACCTTCTCTTCCATTCATGTATATGTTACATGCACACTTGGACTACTGTATTAGACTGCATAGAATGTTGCCTCGATGGGTTACAATGGTCATATGCACTCTTATGTTCAAGTAAGATTATGAAGTATATTGAGTGTAGAAGTGGCACAATGAATAGAAAAATACACTCCACCTTACTTATCATGTTCAATTGTGCCAGTCTATAGCTATCATAGGCCTATGGTTTTCATATCTTGAATATAGATTGAAAAATTGGGATTTGACTAAGTCTCATCGATGTAGAGTTGTGACATCAATCACTTTGGATAGTTTACTATTTGCCAACTTGGATGAGGTGATATTTATAATTATGCCCATCACATTGGATATATAGTACAATGGAGAGTTGTTGTATCTCATCAAATAAAAATAATATTCTATATATAGCTGCATCTAAAATCATGGCCTTATAATCTCAAAAGAAGTATTTGGAAGTGGTGATGTGGAATGGATTGTTGAATCATCTCGGAAGAAATATTTGGAAGAGGTGATGCGAAGAGTAGTTCTAAAATTATGTGACATTTTATTTAACTGATTGCCACATAGGGAGAGGTAACAAAATAAAGGTTTTTATTATCTAAATTAAATATAAGAAAAATCGAAAAAAAAGGGTTACAAATTTAACATAAAAGACAAAGAAAAGGTAAAATGAAATGTAATTTTTTTTTCTATGCAACGAATGTTTCTGTAATTTATAAATACGCAGGCTTTTCACTGTAAGGTTTTAAATGGAGGTAGTGGACTTAAATGCTCTATTTTGAAAAACTGAGACCCCTTGTGTAATTTTCTCTGTTTCTTTTTAAAGAAAAGGCGAAAGAATATTATGGTGAAAAGAAAAAAACAATGATATATCTGATCTCTCATTAGTCTAATCATCTCATTAATTGCGGGGGACTTTCATAAATGACCTTGGTCAAAATTATAATTTGACCTATCCTTAAAAAGTCTCTTTTACCCTTAATGAAATGAGCTGTTGAATTTTGCATCTTAAATCCTTATCTCTATAATAGTTTATAAATTAGTCTTGTCTTCTATTTTGAATTTTGTTATATATATCCATTATATG
>CAIGRB010092673.1:52602-66830 GCA_903798255.1 Fraxinus quadrangulata | reverse complement strand
ATGAACCCTTGTTATGATATTTTTAGTTCTTAATTAATTATTTTGACTTTAATTTGATTTGATTTGATTTGTGGATATTTATTATTGTTTTATCGTTCTTTTCAATTGTTTGATCACCAATTGAATTGTTAGTGAATTTTATTATTATCGAGAGAGACAATAGAGTTTAAGCACAGTATAATAAACATTGTAAGATTTGATAGAAGATATAGATATACATCTATACTTTATATGGTTTCAATAAGTGTTCTAGCACTTGTTAATGCATTTATCATGTTTGCATATTTTATCAAGAGATAGGAGGGTCACATGGATATTGATATCGGAAAGAGTAGTATAGTTTTGCTTTTCTTTCCCATCAATTATATTTTTATTTATACTTTATGACATAGAGGATAATGTCGATTTTAAGTTTGGGAGTGAGAAAAACTTTGGATTTTACTTTTCGTGTGTTTTTAAGTATTGTATGTTTGTTTTTCATTGTTACTTTAGTATATGATAGAAAAATACAAAAAAATATAAAAATTTGAAAAAAAAATCCAAAAAAAAATATATATTCTTGTTTTAGGTTGTGTGATTGTGTGGGTTAAATAACCTAGCTTGCAACGATAATTAATTTTGAAATTTAGTATTGATTTATGAACGGTGAATATATTTCATGTTAAATTGATTGATGCTTAACTGTACAAAATTTGATATTATATGGGCATTAAAAAAATGTCAATTAAAGTATACACATTTTGGTGTATAAGTAATTTCATTAGTGTTTGGTAAAGGTTGTTGGGTAAAGAAATGAAATAATTACATTGGCGTTTTGTAAATAAGAGAGGATCCAAGGTTATAGTTGTAAAGCTTAAGGAACCTACTAAGGAAAGTGCAGAGGAAGACATAAAGTGCCTGAATTCTTAATCAAATCGACTGCCACACTCACTCGCTCGCTCACACACAAAGCTCTGTCTAATAGACAGTGGTCAATAGTGACGCATCATTGTCGGTCGGATAATTATGAGGAAAGACGGAACGCCAGCCGCCGTCTCCGGCTACCCGGTCGGAAAAATGTTTCTTTGCTTTGAGACCAAGCCAGTGGTGGCCACATTACTTGCTTTTACTCTTGTAATGGTCATTTGGAACCTTCAGCCTTACTACGAAAACCTTATCTCCAGCACTAATCGGTGCTCAGCTACAACCTCTGGCACCAATGAGTCTTTGACGATAAGGCCCGGAAGTGTCGGTGGCAGTGGTGGTATGGGTGTGACGACGCTGGCGGAGCAGAAACTCGCGAATCCCAGTCCGCCAACTGACCCCAACAAGCGTACATTTCAAGCTTACGGCAACGCTGCCGCACTTTTTGTACAAATGGGTGCCTACCGCGGAGGTCCCCGGACCTTTGCGGTGGTCGGTTTGGCTTCGAAACCTATACATGTTTTTGGCAAACCGTGGTACAAGTGTGAGTGGATACCAAACAACGGGAATGCTTCGGTTAAGGCTAAGGCCTATAAAATGCTCCCCGACTGGGGCTACGGCCGTGTATACACCGTAGTGGTGGTGAATTGCACGTTTGCTTCAAACCCCAACGCGGACAATAGCGGTGGCAAGCTGGTTCTCTACGCCTACTACGGCGAATCGCCTCGAAAGTACGAGAAATTCACCACCATGGAAGAGGTACCAGGGTCTTACAACGAGTCCCAGTACAGCCCGCCGTATAAATACGAGTACTTATACTGCGGGTCTTCTTTGTACGGGAACTTGAATGCAGCTAGAATAAGGGAATGGATGGCCTATCACGCGTGGTTCTTCGGACCCAGTTCGCATTTCGTGTTCCACGACGCCGGTGGAGTGTCGGCCGAGGTGAGGGCGGCGCTGGAGCCGTGGATAAGAGCTGGGCGGGTGACTTTGCAGGATATTAGAGCTCAAGCTGAGTATGATGGGTACTATTACAATCAGTTCCTGGTGGTGAATGACTGCCTCCACCGCCATCGTTTTGCTGCAAATTGGACTTTCTTTTTCGATGTTGATGAATACATTTATCTTCCTAATGGGAACACTCTGCAATCAGTGCTTGAAGAATTCTCCAATGTTACACAATTCACCATTGAGCAAAATGCCATGTCCAGTGTGCTGTGCTTGAATGATTCCACTCAGAACTATTCCAGGTATGCAATAATTTTTCCTCTAATTCTTTGGTTCATTACCCATTCTTGATTCAATCCCCATTCCCCATTCATGTTTTTCGACACTTTTTTGTTTTTACATTTCCAAACAGTGATTTGATCCGACCGATCTCCTTACCACAGTGGACATAAGATATCTTGCCCATCGATGAGTCACCGATATTTCAGACTCTGCCGGTGAGGTGGCTTATCGGTGAGCAAGATATCTCATGCCCATATCGAATTTTTGGATGGGGAAGATATCTCCTACCCTCGTGTTAGAATTCTTATATATTTGTCAAGTTTCCTTTTGAACATTTTAAAAAGATAACATAGGACACGAATAGAGTTGATCAGTATAGCAAAACGTTTGTTCTTAGATGTGTTTTGATTGGGGACTGATCAATAAAGAAAAAAATGTACTTCTTCTGTTATTTTAACAGGCAATGGGGTTTCGAGAAGTTGCTATTCCGGGACTCGAGGACAAGGATTAGACGAGATCGCAAGTACGCAATACAAGCAAGGAATGCCTATTCGACTGGTGTTCACATGTCCGAGAACGTAGTAGGTGGTACATTGCACAAGACTGAAACGAAAATCCGGTATTACCACTACCATAACACTATCACCGTGCACGAACAGCTCTGCCGCAAGTTGCTGCCTACGTTGGCCAAGATGACCACGACACTGATCGACAAACTCCCCTACGTCTACGATGACAACATGAAAAAACTGGCCCCAACAATAAAAGCTTTCGAGCAAAGCACCATTGGATCCCAACACCATCTGCATTCATAATAGAATTCCAATTAATTACCCCATTTTTCGTGTATAATAAAAGAAGAATTTTTCGTCTTTTTCTTTACGTTTTTATCGAACGGACAACCTCACCAACACCGTTTATTGATTCCCTTGGCTCAAATTGCTGCCATTCATTCTCTCTACACATGGCCTCTGTGGGACATCCTTAGTTGTTGAGACACTGCTGTCATTGTTAGAAAGAAGGGCCGCACCTACCCCCTCCCCACCCTATTTGTCTATATACGGCACGAGTGTCCCAATTTTCTTTCATTAGATCTGTTATCCTCCAGGTCGAATATAGTACGAGAATTTTACTTATGATTCTCTACAATAATCATACATTTAGATAATCATATTTACCGTTCTCTCTATCATATCACTAGCTGAAAGTTTTTATCGAGGATATCAATTCTATTTATTTGATTCGTTGATTTGTATTAATGTCTAGTGTACACGGATTAGTCATAGATAATGACAGTTAATTCTTAGATAATCTTCGTTTGATAATTTATTTTATAATATAAAAAGTGGCATGTGCTTTAATGATTGATGACAGTACAATTATTCCAGAAACTACAGAGTGGTGTCGGATGATGGAGGCACATGCATGTCCATTTCAGTTATGTTTCTTTTACCAAACTGAAAATGAAAAGGTCCAGAGGAATAAATTATGGTAATTATGGGAAGACTCATTTTTGACGAGGGTCAAACGATAGACGTTGGGACGATGTTACCGTTATTTGGCACTAATCAAGGCTAGTGTTAAGGTTTAAAAGGGATAAAATTTTATTAATGTAATAAATAAAAACTATATTGCTAATTGGGTCAAATTATGATTATGATTACGTTTTTATTTTAGTTCTTGAGTACCTCCTTTTCCACAAATGAAACACCTCTTCTGAAAACTATACTTTCAGATGCTCCTGCTAGGTCTTACTCTAAATCCTCCCAAGGTACTAAAATAATTATTGTTCATCAGGACTTCACGTTAGCCATAAAAGGGCTCATTACAAGCTCACATGTCCTTAAATATTTGCAAATTCGCCGTCGATGTCTTGATCATTGAAGTACTATTTATTAACGATATATGCAGAACCCTAATACTTGGCTAAAAACACAAGAATAATGCTGCTTGAATAGACTCAATGACAGACTACTTTTTGATAGACTGGTTTGGCATTTTTATTTGTTTAACCGCCAATGAAAATTTGCCAAGTATATGTGTATAAAAATCTTTCATTGAGCCTGTTCATGTAACAGAATTGAAAACATAATTAAAGGTCTCGTCTACCAAAACGACCAAAGGCCACAGACTAGCCCCAGATATGGATGAAAATATTAGTGTGAATTCTGACACAATCAACCTAGATTTCAATGCAATTGTTAGAATTTAGGTGTGACCCGAATTCCTTTGTTGAAGTATTGAAGAATTCTTATTGAAGTACATGTCAAGGAGAATTCAAGTTTAGAATACTATTGAAGTTTTATGTTAAGTTGAAATTCAATTTTGAAAACCTATTGTGAGTTGGAAATTGGTATTTGACTTGAAAAAAAGTTTAGAATGGAGAAAAACACCTTTTGGAATCTATTGAAGGATTTCTACCTGAGACGCAGCGCCGACACCAGGTGGGCGCCGCGATGCTGTTTTATTAATAGCTGAGCGCCAGCCCTTGAGCGCCTAGACCTAGCCCCATTGCCCAAGTCCCCGAGGTGTAGTGCCTAGGCGTTACCGCGCTGTTTTCAATTTTTCACTGTTTTCTCTCATTTTTTGTTTTGTACTCTTTTTTTTTTGACATCCAATTTCATCAACAACTCTTCCAAGAGAGTTTGAATGTCTCTTACATGTTCCCTATAAATACAAGTTTTTCTATATAATTTTATAATGTGAGATATATGATTACTAGAATTATAGGATCCATTATGATATTCTCCATTTCTCTATTATTCTTGAGTCAATAAAATCTTTTAATTCCTTTGCCATATTCTTGTCTTCTTTTATTCTTTACTTGATCTAATATTTCATTATTTGCCATATAATTTCAACAATTCATTCCGGTGGTTAGTTTCATCAAGTGGTATTCTAATAATGCATAATTCTTTTATTTTCAATATTACTAACAACGATTCGAATATATTAATATTTCTTCTCATAAGAGATAATTTGGTTGTTTCACAACAATTGGTATCAGAGCTATTCAGATATCTTGTTTGTTTTATAACAACAATAAATCTAGGTGTGTACACAATGGATTGCTTTACAAATGTCACATAAGCACAAACCTCAACAAGATTTTGAAAATTGAATTTAATTATGTTTTGAAACACAATAATGAGAGAATGTCATTTGTAAAACTACAAATACGGGCATTTGTACAAATAAAAGGATATGTTGAAAAATCCAAGATCCAAACTTTTGCTCTTTAAAGAATCTCTTGGATCAAAACAAATTAAAGGTCGTCACTCTATAAAATTCAAATATTCTCTAATTGAAGGGCACTTCTCAAACAAAATGATACTTGAATCTCACTCCATTTCTTCTTACTACTAGTCTATGTTACGTGCATTGCATGAATTTTGTAATTATTTTGTTGTTATTATCGTAAAAGTTTTAGATTTTGTAAAAGTATTCTTGTGTGAATTGTATATATTCATTCTCTTTATATAAATGTTGAAAACATGATTCAAAAAAATAATAAATTCCTAAAAGAAAAAGAAAGTAATATGTGCAATTTTTTTTAGAAAAAAAAAACGTAACTATAGATATATACATATCAATCTCTCTGAGAATTACACAAAGAATTGTATCATGGAGTCTTACAACAAATAGAACAAGAAAACATCTTTTTATATAACCTAAATTCATTGCACATAATTGAATTTTGGAGGGATGAAACAGAAATGAAAAAAATTAGACTACCACACAAATTGTAGCAGGTTGAAATATTTTAAGCAATTGTGAAGAAAAACAACTAGTGAAATAATAATTGCCCTTTTGATGAGATTCTTATTCTTCATCAAGTTAATTATCTTTACAAGCTAATTATCTTTGGAAGAAAACGCTTCATTTATTCTACTACACAAGAATACATGCTTTATAATATAACCCATGAATCCAAACTTATACAGCTGAAACCACAAGAGAAACCAAAGAAACAATTGAAAGTGGACTTAGAAGTTATAACTTAAAATACTACGTATGGTCTACTTAACAAATACAAAAGAGCAAAAGTTTAAGATGGATTACAACTTAAAAACTGTCTCCAATTAAAAATTCTTAAAAGAAGGATTCACTCAAGTACTAACCAGTGATATTACAACGACAATACAAGAATTTAAACACTTGGATGGAACTAAGAGGCAAGCACATTAATTCTATAACAAAAAAAACCTTGTAATCCAAAGCCCATTAAAGCACATGGATATTCTTGATTAAAGAAGACGGTATCACATTAGTTACATCAAATCATGTTGGGTTAGCTTATGTTAAATTGTATTAAAAGTACAAAATTGGGTATTTGGTAAAATCGTGAAAGTAAACACAAGACATTCATAGTGAGCTTTTGTAAAAAGGGAAAAAAACATCTTTTATAAGTCACTATATGACAGATTTAAAACAGAGAGCCAATTAATTAGTCAATCCTAAAAGCCAAGAACTCGACAACTCGGCTTGCCCGGATCCATCTCATAGGCTTCTTTGAGCATACTACCTCACTATGCATTTTTCTTCAAACCACATAATGTATATAACATGACTACCAGAAAAGTAGAATGAAATTAACTTGTGTATCATCCAATTGGCAGAGACACGACCGTGTCTCCGTGCGGAGCTTAAGCAACTTTAATTTGAGCAGGTATATTTGCACTTGAAAAATAACTCTGAATTGAAAGAGAAGTTCATGAAATCCAGTTTAATTGATACGCAGAGAAAAAAAGAAACAAATTTTGGGAAGAAAATAGAAACGGATTCCATTAATGTTGATAACAAAAAGGTACACATACAAAAGATAAATAAGATAATGATGTAGTTATCATATTCGATATACATCATTTTCAACAGTAACATGTTTTCATTAGTTTCTTCTACATATATACAACAAAAGTACGGGGCACATCTCATAACAAACAAAACAAAACAATAGGATAAATGATGCTTCTCAAAAGTTTGTTTCCAAAAGACATTTCAATAATCATTTACACCATTTTTTCTTTTTCAGTAAATGGATATGTGCCTAGGAGTTTTGAATTCGTGTTTTCATCACAATCAACCTTTGAAGTGGACAAATGATACGAAGACTTAAATAGAGCTTTCTTCGCTGGAGGTGACTAATCTTTTTGACAGTCAGTGTCAATGATGTTCTCAGCTGGTGTAGTTGATATAACTTCAATATTAGTATTTGTTTGGCTTTGTTCTCCTAGATTTGTATGGTCTAAATCTATTACAGAGATGGTGTCAAATTTGTAACTTGATGAATTAGGTTCAGTTTGTGTTGCTTTTAAGTAGAATGCTTTTTCAATGTTTTACATTTTTTTGAATGACCTCTTGGAAGATTGACTGTGAACACTATATGTTAATCATGTATTATCATTTCAATAAAATATGTATAGGATGACAAAATGATTAAGTTAGGTCGAAATTCTTACATAATTGGGGCCGATGTTGTTCCCCATAGTAGATTTAGAGATCTTTTGGAAGTGATTGATTTAACACTTGTAATAAAACTTGTCAGTGTGCCAGCCTACTATGTAAGGCGGCTAACCCCTTATCAATGTATTAAATACATGAGTAGATGGTGATGTGAAGTCTCAGTTAGAAAGTTGAGGCCACGTAGTTTTGATCCAACGGGTATCACATCTGCCAACATAGTAGAAATATGTTCATATTGTAACTGAAAGGGGGTTGGAGATTGGAAAAGAAAAGAAAAGGCAATTAGCCATCGGATTTAATACACAAACACATACATATCTTCCGTTTATCTTTCGACATATTTTAGCATGGAAATTGCTTAGATCATTTTGGATTCATACTCGACGACTATTAGTACAATTGTCTCCTATTCTATTTTTCGGAGTCTGGACGTCTTTCGTCTCTCAACAAAAAGTGTCTCCCGCGTTCAATTCTAACCGACTATCGTCGTCGTCTCGGTAAAAGCGCTCTGAAATCGTGCTTGACGTTGCAAGAGCAAGCCCGACATCTGTTGAGCCATTTTTTGGGGTCAACATTAAATATATTAAGTATGTAACGAAATTTATTATGACGAATGAACTTTACTAACCGCAATATTCATATCTTGTGTTGTATCCATTATAGCTTTCAATGTGTCTCTTATGTATAGATTGCCAGTTCCATCGTCTCAATATGCACTGCATAACATAATTGAAATTAGTTTGAAATAAATCAAAACAAAATTATAATATTCAAGTTAATTATATTGGTTACCTGGATGGATTCTTTATTACCCAATCTCTAATTATTGTGTATCTGTCCATATGATAGTCTTCTAAAGGATAACTTATCGTAAGAACGTATCTTTTTTCCTTCTTTTTTTTTCTTTTGTCAACCTTTCAACATCTTCAATCTGTTGAGATGTTGAGGCTTGTTTTGGAACTAGGAGAGAAGCTATAACAGCTTCCATGCTCGATTCCTAGTCTGATAATTTATTCAGCATATTTCTATTTTGTTCATCTATATACAATCTCACTGAAGTCAAACTGGTATCTACATAATTTTGCATGCTAGATTGCATATTTTGGTAGTGTTGTTCTTACCACTGTTGCTGTTGTTGAAAGTGGTCTTGCTTCCACTTCTGCTGTTATTCAAACAATTCTTTTTTGTTCTAAAGAATTGCTTGGTAATGGCTTTCTCGTCTCCGTAATTCTTCAACAATGTTTGTTTTCAAGTTGTTGCACAAACCTAATATATCTGATACTACATGCTGCCTATGTATGTTCATCATCTCCTCCATTTCTTCTTTAGTCACATAATTGGAGCCAATAGAAATAGAACTTTGGCCTGCTCCAACTGAACTATATGTCATATGATCAGGGATGTTGTAAGTGCTACCAAAGATTTGTTGGGCTACATTATTGATTTCTTCACAATGACATCTAGTATATTATGTTGATTGTCATGTGGCAATGAAAGAGTTGTATACCACAGTATTTCCAATTCTTACTCAGTAGGCTGTAAAACTGCAATCATTTGAATATGTAATTGAAATATTTAAATGACTTGTTGTGACTTTTCTTTGGAGAAGGACAAAAAATACAATTAAATGCATAATCTAATGTAATAAAGAAATATAATTAAATTACCTCTTCATTAGCTAAAAATTGCCTAATTTTTTCCTCTGTAGAAAATTTTTTTGGCTTCCATCTATGCATTCTTGAACACTGTAATGTTTTGTATCTATGACGTCCAAATTTTGTCCAATCTGTGAAAACGTTTCGTATATCCAATACTCAAACATAATTAAATATTAGATACGAGTAAACTAAATTATATATAAATTATATTTAGATCGGTAAAAAATAAAAGAATAGAAGAAAATACCTAGAATGCAAGTGGATATCTGTCAGACCCTTGAAGGTTGACATGTGCAATGGCGTGAGAATACCTTGCACTAATGTCCGGATGTTGCGGGAAGATGTGTTGATGATGTACATTCGGATTTCGGGGCAAGGAAAATGTGGGAATGATGCTTCAGTTTGACCGGTCTCAAAATGTTACAGATTAGCAAGGCATGAGCTGATCTAACTTGCGGTTTGTTGGCAAAGTGTTGTAGATTGGCAAGGGCATGAGTTGATCTAGCTTGCTGATTAGTGGGCTGAAGTCCACAAATTCGAGTGTCCTAATTGGGCACTTGTCTGGTACGTGCTGGGCAGTTTTCGGAGTCTATACTAGTGGAAAGTTTGGACAGTTGCTGGGAAGAGCTATGGGATGCGGTTTCTGGCATGTTCTAGCCAACTGGGTTCGTTTATCCCTTTGGCAGTTAAAGGTATTAACTGCACATGAGTTTTGGCTTATAAATAAAGGAAGGTCTGGCTGATGAGACACGAAAAAACGTGTTATGTTCCTTCAGCATTCTTTCGTGTCTTGTATTATTGTTGAGTAATAAAACAAGTTGGGTTTACCCGTAATACTATCTTCCCTTACATTTCGTGTGTGTGCATTGTGCAAATCGGTGGACGGACTGAGTGGATTCTCAGTGCCATCATAAGCGAAAATTTGGCTAATTATTTTACTTGGATTTCATCCCTGTGATAATATCCATGTAATGAATATTTACATTCATTTAGCTGATTTTGTTGCAGTCTCGGTACTCTTTCCAATTGTGATTCTTGTAGTAAGTTTAATAAAATAAAATATGCTGTACGGTCCATGGATGGTCAAAGAAGTCGTTAAGCTGCTCAACCATGCCTAGAGTTCTGTAATCAATATATCTTCCGGTAGGTTTTGAAATACACTCTACCAACATTACCAACCCGAGTTTAAATTTATCTTCTTGATGTTCACGAAGATGAAATGCTTGAAAAAACATCCTCATACTAATTCTCTTCGTACCATAAAAATATTGATTTCTAAGTCGATTATTGTTGAAGTCAAGATTAATGGATACCTCGTGGTAAGGTAATCTGGTGATAAGATAAAACTCTTGAAAACTAAAGTAGGCCAAATAGTTATCTAATTTCATCCAAATTTCATTGTTTTTGCCACAATTTACAAGTCTCATTATGAATTCATGAACTATTACTATTGAATTATTGTTCTTCATCTGCTCTATAAATCACTCCATATATAATCCATGAAAATTATTACACAATAAAGATGCTTGTTGATCTGCGTTGGTAAGCTCCACAAAACCTCTAAGATATTAAAAATTTGGAAATTGAGTGATTGTAGTAGAAAATCACTAATTTGAAGATAGTATATATTCTAAAGATATATGCACAAATTATTAAAACAACACAATTTAATTAAAAAAAATTAATTCGAATTTGAAACATTTTACGGGGTGTGAATTTGAAACGAGCGTGTTTAGCGTAGACACCGTGTCTTCGTGCATGCGGAGACTAGATCTTTGTTCTGTGCAGAGATAGTGTGTCTATACGGAGACATGATGTCTCCACGTGTTCGGACGAACTCCGTGCTGTGCGGAGATCTCTCCGCGTAGCGCGGAGACAATGCACGTAAAGGTGTCAAGACAGACGTACTGGCCAGACCTGTAAAATCGGCCCGGATCCACCTGGAGCCGCGGGCAGACCCATGACCCGAGCGGGTGGTTCACGAGTCAAGGAGATGTGACCCGCGGGTTTCGCGGGTTGCACCATCTGGGCCGCGGCTAACTCGCTGGCCCATGAAAAAAAATTAAAAAAATTTCAAAAAAGTTTGATAATAGTAATTAGAAATACATTTAGTTGTTATTTGTTTAAGTTTAATTTAACTTTGCAAAGTTATAAATAATTCATGTACATTAAATTTGAATTCTAAGTAAATATTTCTTTTTATAAATATGAATTTATCATTTTGTTCAATTCTTAGTTTACATTCATCTAACATTAAATTTGAATTATATGTAAACAATTCTTAGTATAAATATGAGTTTCTCATTTTATTCAATTTTTAGCTTACATTTAACAAAAAAAATATTTTTTACTATAAATATGAAAAATTCTATACTTTTATAATTTTATTTATACAATAATACGGGTTAAATCGGAACAAACCGCGACCCGCACAACCTGTGACCCGCATGGGCTCGACCTGCATGGGTCAGCGGGCGAGCCTGAGTTGTAGTCCAAATTTGTGGGCCAACCCGAAATCGGCCCGAAACCTGTAGCGGGCAGGCTTTTTTTTAGACCGTTACCGGGCTAATATTTTGGCTGGTCGAACTGGCTCGGACCACCCGGATTGACACCTCTAAAGGCATGTGTGAAGAAAATTATTACTTACCTTTCTCTGGCTTGGTACAGTGAAGGTAGTGAAGATGGTGAAACTTCTTCTTCTTGAGTGAGTTTTCTTGAGTGAGTAAAATGTTTGTAAGTAAAGTGTAAGTGTAAAACGTTTTATATTTGTAATAATAATATGTGTTGTGCATTTAATTTAACATTTGTTACATATCCAAAATAATTTTACATTCATTATTATAAAATAATCTAGCATTTAATGAAGTAGATGAGTACCTTTAATGATGAATTGATGAGTTATTAATAACGTGCAAATAAAACATGTCATTTTTATATTTAAACCAATGCTAAGTTTAAGCATATAAGCAAAAGCAACTCCTCAAATCTTTGCACTTCATTATATAAGCACGAAATCTGTAGAATTACAAAAATTTCATATCCACTAATTGAACATTGCAACCTGAATTAATATTACCCTCAGCAAAAGCAACTACTCAAATCTTTGCACTTCATTATAAAAGCACGAAATCTGTAGAATAACAAAAATTTCATTCACTGATTGAAAATGAATCAACATTACCTTAATAGAAATAAACGAGCTTCAATAAAATACTGAATGTTCAAAATTACATTTACCATCATCTGAAGTTTCAATTACAAGCATGTCCTTCATAACGGATTGGAGACAAAATATACAATAAATAAGCTCTGCAATAAACAAGCGATGTAATACAAACAATGTTATATCCTCCTGTAAGTTTTCTTTGATACTGGCATTCTTAGCATAGACTTGAAATGGCTACCACTGTTTTTGTTATAGAATATACATAAGAATTCATGGCCATGAATAAGCCCAAGTCAACACATAGAAAATATTCCTCAATTCGTATACCATCATGTTTTGCTTAATCTTTCTCCAATTGCTTAATTTTACATCTTGCGCTTTTGTTTGGAACCAATTTTCAAGATAAAATTAAAATTTTCAAAATATAAAGACAAATCAAATTATTCAAACTTCAATATGTCGTTTTTTATAGCAGAATCAGGAAAAAAAAAAGGATATGGAAATGAATATTTTATAAAAATTTTCTTTTTTAAGTAGTGTATATTTAACCTTTTCTTTAAAAACTAACAGAATTTGTATGTTGTGAACGAAAATTATGCGTGTAATAATTTCAAATCTTAAGTTGGTTGCGGCAACCCTGACTATCGGCGCGACTTGGGCACGAAATTTTATATGGTGCCAAGAGTATGAAACTTAGCACTCCCTCCTATTTAGGAGTGGACGTGATTATATTTGGTTCTAGTTTCAAGATAATCGAATTGAATCATGAACCAACGATTTTTTGATAGAACCAAATGGGTTTTTTCTAAGATATAGAGCTGAATCGAACTGAACCGTTTGGTTTGATTCTAATTTCATTTCTTAAATTTTCAAATTTGTACCATATCCATAAATTAGTAATATATACATAAATAAAAAAATAATAATGAACATCAATCATTCAGCAAGTTAAAATTACAATAATCAAGATCATAAAAAGTCCAAATTAACAAACAAAATATAGTCATAATTTGAATACACAAACCGATATAAAAGATTAATTAAGAAATAATAGCAATGATTCATTAAATTAATGACAATGTTTTTGATGGCACACCTTCACAATAAAGGATGAATTATGCAAAACATTTTACAGCCATTTTTACATATAACCATTAACAATTTGATACTCCATGAATGTTATTGGATTTTCCTCTATTTGTGAAGAATACAAATAATTCATAAACATTGAAGATAAAAAGAATAGTTTAAAGGTTTTTTTAAGTGGCTAATTAAGGTTAAAAAAAATAGTTTAAAGGCTTTTTAAGTGGCTGGCCTGCTTCATTTTCAGATTTTGAAAGAGTTTCCTCCATTGACGTGATAAAATATGATGCTAGTGTGCCTTGATGTTGTATAGATAGAGAAAGAGTGAAGAAGAAATGATTTAAATGAATACAAACTAGGGTATACATAATTAATGAGTTGTCTCTAATGACACGTGATCGATAAATATTAAGTTTGAGTCTAATTGTGATTCTCGTTCTCAGTTCTAGAACAAGAACCAAACCATAATAGTAACCAAATTGTTTTTTATTCAAAACCTAATTTTTTTTTTTTTTTGTTAGAATCGAATCGAATAGAACCGCTCATTTCGATTTGGTTTTAATTTAATTTGGATTGGTCTGGACATTTTGTCCACATCAACTCCTATTATTTAATTGACATTTTTGTAGGTCTGAATTTCAATTAAATAATAGGCCCCATTCATTTATTATATATGCCAATAAACCGTTTGCAAGTAGTAAATAATAAATACTAGAAACTTTTTC
>CAIGRB010092673.1:32336-51473 GCA_903798255.1 Fraxinus quadrangulata | reverse complement strand
AAAAATCAGGTGATATTAATTAAATAAGCAATAAAATATGTTAATGTCATAATAACATACATTTTATAGTCACAAATTTTATAACTCACAACTTATTTCACACTCACGAATTATCAAATCAATTGATTACAAGTTATTTTTCAATTACAAATTATCAAATTAATTGATCACGACTTATTTTTCGATCACAAATTATCAAATTAATTTATCAAAACTTATTTCTAGGTTACAATACAAAGTATTTAATTAATTGGTTACAATTTACTTCTTAGTTTCAAATTATCAAATTATCTCATCACAATTACCCCCCATTATATTGTTACAAACTAACCTTCTTCTCCCCGACCTCACACCACCCCGTTCCACAACCGACACTACCCAAGACATGTCGCCACATCAGATCCACTAATCACCACCATCGTTTCCAAATGCACCACCACAACCATCATCGTCACCACTTTCAACGAACCACAATCACCTCAACCTCCACCTCCATCAACAACTATCGTCACCTCATCGCCATCGTAACCGCACCACTACGGATCACACCAACCATCACCACCACCGCCCGTACCCAACCCTAGATCCATCGTACCACCAACACCACAACCGCACACTACCACCACAAATCGTACCAATCATCACCACCATCGCTTGCACCTGCACCCTATCCTAGATCCACTGAACCTAGTGGTGGCAAAAGGGTTGAGCGACTTATCGGCTCGTGAAAAGTTGGCTTGGGCTTGTCAGCTCGTCAAAGAGCTGGAGCACGAGTCGAGCGGTGGCTTGCTACCCGAGCGAGCCCGCTCTTCCAATTCGGATAAAAGGTTTATCTTTAATAAAAAAAATTAAATGAGCTTACGAGCCGAAACTCGGCTCGACCCACGAGCCATGAGCTGACGAGCCGAGCTCTCAGCCCACGAGTAACGAGCCGATTAAGCGCTCAGCTTATTATAAACGAGCCACGAGCTTGGCCCGTGACGAGCCCGAACCGAATTCGTGTGCATACGAGTCTAGCCTAGTCGAGCCCTCTAACTGCATCACCAGCGGCACATCACACCAGTATCACCACGGCACACCATTACCACATATCGCACCAATCACCACCACCATTGTCGCCTAATTTCAATTACAGAAGTAGAGAAAATGTAAATAGAGAAAAATGAATAGAGAGGAAAAGTGAATACAAAGAGATTTGGACTGTTGTGCGGTGATAGAGAAAAGTGACTAGAGAGAGATAATAGAGAGAGGGTGAATACTACAGACAGATATGGGATGTTATGCGTGAAAGAGAGGAAAAGTTTATAAAGAGATAAAGGAGAGAGAGAGAGAGAGAGAGAGAGAGTTAATAATATATTTATTAATAAATGTTAAGTCATATTAAAATTTTTATTTTTATTTTTCTACTCATTTTTAATCATACTTTATTCAATAAAATAATATTTTTCATCACATTAATAATTTTTCCTTCTTTTTTAATCACATATTTTTCATTAATCTACTATTCTAAAATACATTCTTTCAAAATAATGTGACTCAAACACACCCTAAATGAATAATTGTAATATGATTTATGAAAAATTAAACTTTCAATTTGACTAATGAAATGTAAATTTTAAAAACAGGTCTGTGTAATTTTCTATTTTTTATTCCCAAAACAATTTTTTTTATTTAGTACATCAATTCGTAAATAATTATGTATACGTAACATTACTTTTTAACAAATTTGATATATCTTAAGGTTGCATCGTTTATGATTTTAAAAAAAAAAAAAAAAAATCTTAAAAAATGCAAACAACCCGATTAGTTTATGGTCAGATTGAACTATCTAATTGGTCAGGTTTCATCTCAATTTCTGAATTTCCCAGATGAACTATCTAATTGGTCAGATCAATTTTATTTTATTTTGAAAAAATCGTTGTACGCGAACGTGAAAAGGAGAAAAATGTGTGGGCGCGGCCTTGTTGGCAGGTTGGGAAACTCAATTATGCCTAACAATGGAGAAAAATGTGTGTACAATTGCAAATAATGGAGTTATGTTTTGGTGTATTTGGCTGTAAACTTGACCTCCCATTTTGTCTTTCCTCGTTGCTAACTGTAATCCAGCTTATTATTATAAGTCACCTTTGGTCCCTTTTAAATTATAATTTATTTTTCTTTCTTCTTATCAATCACACATTTTTTAATAAAATAATATTTCATGTAAACTTAAAAACTTTTCCTTGTTTATTAACTACACATTCACCAAAAAATTACTATTCATCTCATTATAGTATAAGACAATGGGACCAAACGGGGCAATTTGAGGCTTCCCGTGATGTCACATTAGATAAGAAAAATATCTTGATGAGGCCCTTATCTTATTATTTTGATGAATATATTTATTTTTTTTAGGTTTTATATTTCAAAATGCAAAAATAAAGGCACAAAATAAATTTAAAATATACACTTACCAGTACAACGTGTGTAATTTATGAATCTAAGTAGACGGGAATTAACATCCCCATGACACAGAATTTATAACAATTTGGGGCGTCACTCGTAATTTTTACTACATAAATGATAAAGAAGAGTAGCAAAAATAATAAATGAATTTCTGAACATATGGTTTATGCGGTTTTGTTTGTCAACATTACTGTAAATAAGGACGAGAGAAAAATGAAAATGATGGGACCTATGTTATATATCTAATAGGGATGGCAACGGGGAAGGTATGGGACAGGTCGGTCATTCTCACTCCCGTCTCGTCGGATATTTTTATTACCTTATTCCATCCTCATACCCTGTTGGGGGGAGGGGCAGGTTTTTTGCCCCATTTATTTTATCTTTTTATTTATTTTATTTTTTATCTCTTTAATTAGTAAATATTATTAATTTTTTTTATTAATTTGTTAAAAACAACTTATATTCTCTTTAAAAATAATGAAAAATTTATTATTTTTGTTCGATAAAAAACATAAATTTGAAATTAACTTTAAACGGGACGGGCAGCGGGGCGGAGACTATGTTTCCCGTACCCACCCTGTATCCACTTTGGGGTAATGACCCTCACTCCGTCCCCACCCCATTTACACGGTTAGGTGGATAATCCCCGCCCCATTCGAGGCAGAGCCCCATGGATATCGGGTTCCCTACTATCTATTCACTTTCAAATTGTTTTCTATATTACATTTTTAACAAATTTACTTAAATAGATAAATAAAATTAAATAAAATCATTTTATCTATTCCATTCTTTGCTCTCTCTCTCTCTCTCTCTCTCTCTCTCTCTCTCTCTCTCGCCGTAGTTCTAACTTTTTTTACTATTATGTATAAGTTCCATTTTCAATGGTTTGTTCAATTTCAATTCAAACCCTTTTACTTATCCCCAAATTACACTCCCCTTCTTGCAATATTTTTTTCCAGATCTTCAAAATAATAGAATGATAAATTTGGGAATAGAAATAGGAAAATTATCAACATAAACTCCTAATTATTTTCATTCATTGTGTGCTACTTGTTGCTTTAGGTAAATTAAAAGTTTAGACGGAAATTAGTTAATGGTCGACGTTTCAGCAGATGAATCAATAATGAAAATGCATTTACACGATGCCTATGATCTTTATGAAAGAATAGCAAAAAATTAGGCTATGTTGTCATTCGATATGGAGAATCAAAGAAAAACAGTAGGACTTCATAATATTGATGCAATATTAGCTTTAGCAGCCAGAAGGAAGCATCGACAAAAAAGATGGACACATTCACTCAAACAATGCACATGGTGCACCAACCTATACCGATCTATAAATGTTGCGGGGCAAATCATGCAATTGTAAGTTGTTCCCTAACTTCTACTCATACATATCAATATGAAGAGGTACAATATATGTAGAATTTTTAGAGACAACAAAACAATCCTCGCTCCAAAATATATAATTCGGGGTGAAGAATTCATTCAAATTTCTCATGGGTTAATAATCAGGGTCGAGAAAATCAAATTCATGGCAACTCACTGGGTTTCAACAGGAGCAAGAGAAGATATCATCTTAGGAGGATCTACTTATCCAATACATCACAAAAATCGATAATACGTTGCAAAACAAACATGCCTCTATTAAGAATTTGAAAACTCAAGTGGAACAGATAGCAACTACATTTTCCAATAGAACACAAGGTACTCTGTCAAGAAATACAGAAATCAATCCATGGGAACATGTGTTAACTATCAGAGTTTTGGAGGATGATATGGTTGACACGCCATCAATCAACTTTGTTATTCCTGAACAAGCTTATATATCGTTAGTCACATTCTCTCAAAGGCTTTGAAAGCAGTTTAAAGAGGAATATGTTCAGTACATCATAACAAGGTGTGAAATTTGGTTGTCAGAAATCAACATAAAGAGGAAAGAAAAGGATAATTAGATACCTACTATGATGATGAACAAGTGGTTCACTCTAAAGAATCAACAAAAGTCAATTAAGGAGAATATTCAAATATTCCATAGGTTAAGACAATCGTTCATGTCAATTCACATATACCTCTAGTCCCGTTTCCTTTAAGGTTGCATAACAAGAAGCTTGAGAAGTTGTTCTCAAAGTTCTTGGATGCCCTCATGAAGCTTCACATCAACTTTTCTTTCATTGACACAATCTTACAGATTCCTAATTATACAATGTTGACTAAAAAAAAGAAAGCTATTAGAATAAGTAACGATGGAATTGGCATTGCAATCCTATAACACAATTTCCCTCTTGAGCTAAAAGATCCAATGATTTTCACTTTAACTTGCCATATGGGGAAATCTCATAATATTAATGTACTAATAATTTTGAAGCAATTATAAATCTAATGCCATTTTCTATCTACGGGAAATTAAATTTGGGGGAGCTAAAGGAAACTACAATAACTCTATAGTTGATAGAAATATCAATCAAATACTTTCAAGGAGTAATTGAGGATATGCTCATCAAACCTAAAAATTTCATCTTCCCTGCCGATATCCTTGATGTAGGAGAAAACCAAGACATGCCAATAATATTGAGAATACCATTATTAACAACTGGACGCGTATTGATAGATTTTGAAAAATGTCAAATTATCTTGAGGGTAAAAATCAAGACATGCCAATAATATTGAGAATACCATTATTAACAACTGGACGTGTATTGATAGATTTTGAAAAATGTCAGATTATCTTGAGGGTAAAAGACAAATAACGAAGTTTAAGCATGAATACTCCACCTAAGAAACATGCCTACCTCGAGGAATGCAAAAAGATTGTTCATGAAGAGAAGGATAATTAAGTAATCTTTTCAAAAAAAAGAGTTGGTGGACTGGTTGGAGTAGGCTTTGGTGTTGGGTTAGTCAGTTCGGGTTAGGAACAATTCATTATTCTTTGGATATTTCATAAATAGAACCATTTGAGTCCTTGTAATACTAGAATCAAATCCAAACCCAAACCCAAACTCAAACCCAAACTATCGATTCCGATTTGTTTCTATCTATAATTTTTTTATATACATTTAATAAATATTTCCAAATAGATCCTTTCAATACACATATCTAACACACTATTATTCGACAATATTTGTGCAAGGAAGAAATTCTAGTTAAGAAATCTTCAAAAAACTAATAAATCCAACTATATGACTCAAAATAGTTGAGACTAAAAATCATGAAAAGAGAGGAGAAATTTAAACATCAAAAATTAAATTATAGTTTGAGAAGAAATACCTTTTTCTTAATAAATCTGATTTGATCTATAAGACAAGCTAGAGCTTATATTTTAATTATGACAATGCCTAAATTCTCCTATTCTTAAAACGAACTGAAATAAACATACTAATTAGATACATAATTATGCCTCTATTTGAGTCCCATTTTGGGGAAAAATTTATTTTGTAATAGTAATTTATTTAGAGAATATGTGGTTAAAAATAAGAAAAAATTTCGATTTACATATAAAATTATTTTATTGGAAAATATGTTGTTGAAATAATTTTTTGGTAAAATGGGGCTCAAACAAGGGATATATAGTTTCAAGAAATTGCAATCCACTTATTGAACTCGCTTTGTTTGAGTAAAAAAATGAAAAATTATATTTAAAAAAAGAACCACGAACTCGAAATGACCAAAAAGGTACACTACAACCCAAGTTATGAATATATCAAATTTAATTACCACTCGTAAAGAATTAAAAAATCACTTAAGTTTGCAAACAATACAAGAAATTTTTGATTTATAGAAATCCAAAATTCAAAAGATTAACATGTACCAACATCTAAAATGTAACAATTTGATATGAAGCGAGAGGCAAAAAAGTAGGAGCTAATCTTGAATTTTTAGGGTTAGAGTCTAGACTTTTAAACAAATTACTACCCAAATTAAAGTTTTTAGGTTTTACATATATTTTTTACTAGCCTATAAATATTATATTCGGTACCCATGATTCTAGTTCAAGAATCAACCCAGAACCAATTGATTCTTGATTTTCGAGTTTAAATCTCTTTTTTGAAACTCCATTCGGGAGGTTTAGTTCTTGTTAAAATGCTTAGCATACGTTGGAGCAATTATGGACTAATTTGGTAACTTGAAAATTTGGAGGGCCAAAGATGAATCGAAAAGCGTCTGTAAGTGCAGTCCTTGCAGGGATGAAAGTTTACTTTTTAGGCTACCAACAATAATCAGAACAATAAAATCAACTTAATTACTATAAACAAACTCTTGTTGGGTGCCAACCCAATTTTCTTCTTTTTTATTTAATATATTTTCTAAATAAGAGGTAATTTATTTGCTTTTGTGTGCTAGTAGTTAATTTATGTATCTTCATTCTTATACATATACTAGTTGTATGCCCGTACGATGTACGGACTTTGATATTTTTAATGTAATGTTAGTGCATCAAATATTAATGGAAAGCTAAATTATTGTGAAAGTTCAGTAAGTTTTTATCTAACATAATAATTAGTAAAATTTTATAATGATAATATTCTAGTAAGATTAAATGAAAAGTTTTTTGTAGCCTAAATTTTTTCCAAACAAGAAATTAATGGGACAATATTAATCTTTCTAAACTTGCTAACGTTTGACGATTCATATTCATGCTCTGCACCAAAATATTTATATACCCATTGAACAAGCAAGAAAGTTATTTTGATCACTAATCAAGTAAACAATGGATTGCCTCTAGGAAAAAAGATTCACAAATGAACAATAACCGGTGGATTGCCCAACAAGTAATAAGAGATTCAAAGTCAATGGGGGCAGCGCTACTCGTGGGGGCTAGGGATGTAAAGTCAACAATTGTGGGTATATATACAGTAAACGGTTACTTACCCAAGAAGAAATCAAATATTCAGATGCAATATGGTAGAAAAAAGAGTACAAATAGGATAAACAAAAAGTTTCACAAATGAACAGTAAACAGTGGGTTGAAAAAAAGGGTAGAAATAGAATAAACAAAAAGCTTCACAATTCAACAGTAAATGGTGGATTCCCTCTTTTTAAAATAGTATCATGGAGGTCTTAGTAGCTCGATTGGATGTTACTATTTGCAGCCTAACCTGCGATCGTAACCCAGGACGCGTCCCTTTATACGATTGGAATTTATTGTTTGTGGTCACAACCTACAACCATAAAACTAGGATTGGGCATGAAAATTACAGCCCGAAAAACCATCCTGACCCAACCCGAAATGGGTCGAGTCGGGTCTATTTAAGGATAAATCTGGGTCAGGTAAAATCAATTTTAAATAATTGTGGGTCTGGTAGGTTTGAACCGACCCAACCCACAATCAAGTAACATTTTGTTCCAGTAAAGAAGATGAAGGAAGGTCTTCTCTCATGAAGTTCTTGCTCTCGCTTTCTCTCTATTCCCTCCCCCACCACTCTCAAAACCCACACCCATAAACCCATAGTTTCCACAATCGATGCAACTATTGAATCAGTCAATGAAGCTCCCTTACAGCTAAAGAGAGAAGGCAGCTAAGAAACGAAAAGAGAGAGAGTAAACCTGCTTACAACTGGAGAGAAGAGGTGGAAGAAAGGTTTATCAAGAAGACAAAAAAGTACGAAGATTTTTATAATTGGCCTTGGTCAAACTTATTATTTGGCCTATCTATGAAAAGTCTATTTTACTCTTAATGAAATGGGTTATCATATTTTACATCTTATATATCCTTACTTCTAGAATAGTTTTAATTTAATTTTGACTTCTATTTTGAATTTCCTCATATAGTTTCATCCTATGATCTAACATATTGGAATAATATTTTACTTATTGCTCAAGTTTTTCATTGAATTTATTATATTCTTCAGATTCTATGTCGGTCTTTTCTGATTTATGAATAATATCTTTTATTTTTCTAACATTCTTTCTAATAAATTATCTAATCCTTTAATTGAATATCCTGACATATTATAATAATTTTAGAACATATGAACATGATTAAGATATAATCTTTTAAAACAAAACATTATCATGGAAATCTCTGCGATTATCTTAAGATCTAGAAAAATTCGTTCTAATTTTAGCAAAAATTAATAGTTTTACCCTAACTTTGATCTGGTTTCTTATTCTAAAAAATGAGTGACCTTCTGAACTCTGAATCTGCAACCAACTCCCGTCAACGGCCTTCTGACTTCACGGGATTACTGCAATTTCAGCTACTTGCTCTTCACTGTATCACTTCTAAGAATAATTTTCTAGACTTATGTTAAAGAAAAACTTTGTTTGATGCTAAAATAAGAAAGAAATCATCTTATCAGATCTCTCCAAAATTTATGGGAAATAAAAGATTTAGAAATTCATTTCTATCTTTTAGAAGATTGAAATGTGAATGAAATCTTTTCTATTCAAAGAAAATTGATATACAAAGGTTTTTATCGAGGGTAGAAAATTCTTGGCTATCTCACAGTTTGAGTGCTTAAGTGATTTTGTCTTTCTTCTAGCCCGAAGGCCTCAATTTATATTACTTTATGAGGCTTAATTATTTGCCTCTTACATCATCCATGACGTCTATTACATAATAATTCATCAACTTTATTAAAGGAGCACTTGCCTTCTATCATCCACAACTTTTGTGTCACATCTTTTTCAAAGGCACTCCTGCCTCTTCATAGCTGTCCTCTTTATATCCCACTATCTCCATTTATTTTTGTTGACATGTGGGACAGTTCCTCAATTGGCATGACTCTTGGATTGTTGTGGGGCTTCCATTGATTTGATGAGTATCAAATTTCATAATATATTCTTTTAAAAGTGTTGATTTTTCCTTCCCAATATTGGTAAGGAGTGTCCATCCTTCATATTAAATTTTTTATCATACAAATTCTTTGCAATATTGTATAAAACTTTCATCTCTAAAACTCTTCGGGACTTTATCCAAGATCTGGTGATATTTGATAATGCCTTTCTATTTTGACCGACTTCAATTTGGAAATCTCCGCCAACATATCCAATTGTAATAATATGTCCTGCGGGATAATATATCTTTCCATCAACTTCTGGACTTAATGAATAATATTTTTTGTAAATAGATCTGCCTTGATCAAATCTTGATACTTCCGATCTGAATATTTCATCAAATATTTCAATCTCTTTTAGATCTTTTCCAGTGTAAATGAGTTCTAAAAATTCATAGTATGCCGTCATTTTGACTATAAAAGGGTATGCATCCTTGGTAATAATCAATCTTGGGTAAACATGATCTCCTGAGGATATGAAACAGGAGTCATTTTCTTCCAATTCATAAACAAATTTAACAAATTGTCTATATTCGTCTTCTTTTGTTGATAAAGGGGTATCATCATCTTCATTAGTTTTAATTCTGCAAACCATTGTATGTTCATCACTGCTTTTTATGGTCACTTTTCTAGGACTTGGTATATCTCTTTTTATTTGACTTGGCCCATAGCTGCTTTCTTACTGTGTACCCGTTTGTATTGGTATTTCCTGTTTGGTATTAATTGATATTCCTCGTTTGGTATTTAATGATTCGATTTGTGAAGTAATATCATCAAATCGTTCACTCAATTGCTTGGTATAATTGGAAAGAGAGTTAGAGATTTCTACCAACAATTTAACATTATGTTGGAGAGTTTCTGCTCCCATTTTTATATCTTCAGCTTTTTCCATAATGAAGTCAATTCGCTCTCTAGCACCTATCAATGATTTTTTAATATCATCCATTTTCGAATTCAATATTTCGGCTGATAAAATTTACAAGGAAATTATTAATTCCCTTAATATGAATTATATCAAAATCATAATATGATAAATAAGCTTACCATCTATACAACCTTCTATACTGAGGTTCTGATGGTAACTTATTCTTAACTAATCCTGGAACTTGAGAATTATCAGTTTCAACAATAAACTTTTTAGATAATAAAAATGATGAAAACTTTTTTATCTTTCTAATTATTACAAGTAACTCTATTTCATGAGTTGTATAATTTGTTTCTGCTTGATTAAATGTTCCACTTGAATATCTACAAATTTCATTTAAATCTGTTTTTAATATTGTTACCCAATATTTATCTGATGCATTTGTATTAATAATTAAATTATTTTTTTCGTCTGGCAATCTTAATTTTGGTAAATTTTTACATTCATCTTTTAATGATTCGATCATTTCTGTATGTTCTTCACTCCATCATTTGGTATTTATTTTTTAAGTAAAATTTGTATCTTATGTCTTTTTTTGAAAGATTTTCAATAAATCTTTCAGCATAGTTTAGGCATCCTAGGAATTTTTGTATCTGTTCCTTACATTCTAGTTTATTTAGAAAACTTTCTGTCTTTTTAGATATATGAAATTGTAATTTTATTCCTTTACTATCTATTGATAATCCAAAGATATTAATTTCCTATCTCTCAATTATTGATTTATTTTTAGAAAGAACAATTCCTTCTTTTTTACATTCATTTATAAATTGTATTAAATTGTTTCTATATTCTTGTTTATTATTAGAACATATTAATATATCGTCTATATATAAAATTAAAAATTCATTAAACTTTCTAAATATATTATTCATCTTTCTTTAATATATCTGTGATGGCATTTTTTAAACCAAATGGTATAACTAACCATTTGTATTTACCTTGAGGTGTACTAAAGGCTGTCTGTTGTATACTATCTTCTTCCATTTTGATTTGCCAAAAAACTTGATTTACAATCAAATTTTGAATAATATTATTTTCCTTTCACAAGATTTATTAGAACTTCTTTATTTGGTAGAAAGTATCCATCAAACTATGTATATTTATTTAATTCTTTATAATTTATTACCATACTGAATTTTCCTGTAACATGCTCAGAATGTTTCATTACCATAAAGTCTGGACTACTATGTGGTCCATTACTTGGTCTAATCAAAAGTTTTTCTAATAATTATTTTACTTTTAAATTCTGTGTATCTTGTATAGTATACATCATTGATCTTACTCTTATAATAACATTTTCTGTTAGTTCTATTTTGGTTTTGGGATGATATAATTTTCAAAATAATAATGAATTTTCTCCATAGACTTTTTCTATTTGTTCTATGACTTTTCTATACTTAATTCTATTTTTGTTTTTAAAACTTTTTTGTATGATATTTTTTTTATTTTTTACTTCATTATGTATTATTGATTTTTTCTCCCATTTATCATTCCGCTAGGCTGGCTGAACTCTATAAGGTCTAAATTTTCTAAGTATTTTTAATAAATGTGCACATGGTATTTGTAATATTATCATATAATTATTTTGTTTATAATATTGAAATTGTTGTATAAAGTCATTTCCTAATAATAAATCGCATTCTAACTTATTATAATTATATACTTTATTTGTTATTATTTGCTTACTTCTAAGTATTGTACTAATTCTATTAGCACTATTTATTATTTGAGTACTTTCACATGTTACTCCTGTTATTTTTATCTTACTATTATTATCTAATGATTTTATTAAGAAATCCTTAAATATTGTTATATCACTTCCTGTATCAATTAAAGCAAATGTAATTATATTTGTTTCAACAATAGTAATTTATATATGTACTGCTAATGAAAAACTTATTTGATTATTCATTACTCTTTTTACATAGTATAGTTTGCATATTATGAGTTATATTCAATCATTCTCTTTTTATACTATATTCTTCTAACCCATTTAAAAAACTCATTCCTAGTATTATATGAGAATTTGTATTTATACTATTATCTATATAATATGGTATTATAATATTAATTCCTTCTATTTTTATTGGTACCTTAACTTCCAATTCTGTAATATGTATTTGTCTATCAAAATTTACATATCTATATGGTTCAATTTTATGAGTTAATAATCATTTATTTCTTATTGAAGCTATTATCCTTCTATCTTCATATTTCCAGTATTTCTATGAAATTATATTTTCTTTATATTACTAGTTTCTCTTAATTGTTTAGATAATCTCAAACTTATTGACCTTTTAATTAATCTTCCATCTCTGAATATTATCTTATTATCAAGGTATTCTTTTTCTCTAAATTCTATTATTTTAGGTTTATTTTTTGTTATGCTAAGTTCATAATTTTTTGGAACTAAATTTATTTGCTTATGTGGTTCTACTATTTTACTAATATCTCTGCATTATTTATGGACTTCTATATATGATTTTTTAGAGTATATATTTCCGTATTTGGAATTAGTAAAAGTATATAAGGCTCTATATTCTATAGTCATAATTTGATCTTCTGATTCCATTATGCCATTTCTATGTAACTTAAAATGTAGACCTAATACTTCATTGAAATTTTTATCTTTTAGTGAAACACAATATTTTGGATAGCAAGTAAATATTAATTTTTGATATGCTAAATTTCCTTCTATAGTTCCTAAATAACTATCTTCCCAATTTATTATTCTTCCATCATGTAAGCTTACGGTTAATGGTGAGTCCATTCCTTCTCTAAATAAAGGTATGAACATTATTTGTATTTCTACTAAATAAAAATATTGAATTTTTTCATTTTGTTTTTTATTGATTTTTGTTAATAATTCTTCAACTGTATTTTATGTTAAAAGATTCAATTATTGTGTTTCTTGAGTTGTTTTAACATCTATAGTTTTTTCTATTTTATGGTATTCATTTATTACTATTCTTTATCTTTTCCAAATTCTATCTAAAACTTCCCCTTTCCTATTTTCAAATCTAAGGATAGTTTTTGTATTTTGTTGAATTTATTATTATCAAAAGTTACATTTAATCCATAACCTTCTATTTTTTCATATTCTTATATATTTGTTTTAACTCTTTCTATTTCTTTTAATTCAGATTCTGTTCTATCGTCTTTTGAATCTGTTTCACTTATATATATCTCTTGATCATAATATCATTTAATATCAGATATTTCACTTAATTCCTTTTTATTCTTCTTGTAATATTTTTACTTTTTTCTTATTACAATCAGGGCTTATATGACCTATTTCTCCACAATTTCAACATTTACATTGACTTTTATCTTTTTTATGACATTTATTTTTTTTTGTTTATTTGGGTTATATCTTCTTTTATAATATTTTCTCCTTGGTTTTACGTATTTTTTCTTAAAATTTCTAAAATTTTAAAAATTTTTATTTTTATGCTTTCTTTTGTAACTTCTTTCAGGATTACATCTCCATTGTGTAGGTTTTTCCATATCTTCACAACATATTCTGGTTAATTTTTCTGATTTTTTCAATAATTGTCTTTGTTGATATATATATATATATATATATATACACACACACACACACAAGTCTTTCAAATAAAAATTTTATTCTTGATCATAATATTTTAGGTATTCCTATATTTTCTTTAATATATTTTTCAAATTCTATTTTAAAATATATTTTTCATGAACCTGGTAATTTAGTATAATACATATCTTGATATACTTCTTGATTCTCATTAATATAGAATTGAACATAATAATAATTTTTAAACTCGCAAGTATATTCTTTAATTTTACACATGTCACATATTGTTAAATTTATCAATCTAATTATAGTAATTTCTTTTTCTCTTATTGCTTCTCCATCAGTATTTCTTAACCAATTTTCTCCTAAGAATTCATCTGTAATATATTCTGTTAATCATTATATAACTTGTATATCTGATTTTATTATTTCTGTTTGAATATTTCTTTTTATTAATGCTTTTGTATCATCATTTATTCCTTCCCACCAGTCTCTAAAATTTCCTTCAAATGATGCTATTAAAAATTTTATTCTCCTTTCTGTATTTTCCATGTATCATCTTTATTATATAAAAAGAATAATATCATTGAATCTGCCCAATTTAATAAAGCTTTATAAATATCTATATTTCAATCTAAATCTAGTTTTGTTCCTCAATAATTAATATGTTTATCATAAATATCATATGGTTCAAATATATCCCTATATTTATTTTCTTTAGGTAGTTGTCTATATCTTATTTTATCATAAAATTATCTATATAGTTTATTGTAATTCCTAGGTGCATCACTTTTATCTAAATTTGGCATATCATCTGGATTTGGTATTTTTTCAGAGAATCCTACTACATGAGGTCCTCCTCCAATATTCATCAAAACTTGGTATTCACTTAAATCTTATAAACTTAATTGATCAAAATTTTCTATAAGTAAATCTAATTATTCGTTCATCTTTGTTTCAATTAATTTTTCTAATGACTTTTCTATTAATTTTTCTTCTTCTAGTATTTTTGGTAAAATATCTTTTCTAAATTCATTATCCATACTTTCTATATCTATTACTATATTTTTTTGTTCTATATGCTTTTTCCCTATCCTAAACATTTTCTTTTCTATAATTTTTTATCTATTTTCTTATCTTTATTTTTACTATTTTCTTTTAGTTTTCTAATTTCAAGTTTTAATATATTTATATTATTTCTAACTTCTTTTACTTCATTTCTCAAATCTTGAACATCATTATTAATATCTTTAATATTGATTTTAATTTTTCAAAAGTTTCGCTTATATTCATTATATTATTTGGATGGCATAAAATAATCTACACTCTTCATCTTTTGAATCTTATATCAAATCTTAATTTATTAAACATACTATTTTTTATTTAAATTTATTGGTAAATCTATTATCATTTTTTGATTTCATTTTCAACTTCTACCTTATAATATGTTAAACAAATTTTATCTTCATTTATTTCTTTTTGTTCTTTTAGATGTTCTATTAAATTTGTTATTTTTTATTCGTTTTCTTTTTAATTTTAATCTGAAATTGTTTTCCTCTATTTCTATATAATTATCTATATCTCTCATAATAGTATTTTCTAAATATTTTATCATTTGTCATTTTCCTACTAATTCTCTTATTAATTTTTTCTCTTTTCTAAATAATTCTTGTTCTGGTTGTAACCATATATCTTTTATTTGTTGGGAATAGGTTCTAAATAAACATAACATTCTTTAGATTCTTCTAATTTATAATAACTATCATAATGTCCCAGTTTATCTTCTAGTTTATAATATTTTTCTAATTTTGTAATTCTAACTTCCATAATCTCTATGGCTCTAATACCAATAAGAGGGGTACTACTTTAAGCGAACAAAAATCAAATAAATCTAAAATCTTATAATTCATATTCTCTTATTATTTCTTTAATATCTATATATATTTGACAGTTTATAATATTTAAATCTATTTTTTCATTTTCATTTAGTTGTATAGGTGTCCTATGGTTTATTCTTACTTTTCTTTTTTCTAATTTATCTATAGTGTTTTGAATATCTTCAATTATCATAGTTCTAACTAGTCTTTTAATAAAATTCTCAGATATATTATTTTTAAAACATTTTAAAGTCTCTTGAGATGCATATAATTAGCTTGTATATTCTCTTTTAATTATGTTTTTATCAAATTCTTTTTCTAATTTTTCTTTTATAAATTTCTTAGTTTTATACGGACCTCTAGGTTTTTCCATTGTAATAAAATATTTTTGGATTTTAATAGAAACTTTATATAATATGATGACTAGATTGCAATTTATATATTAGAGGTATTTTTGGTAGTTTCATATTTTTGGAATTGTCAAAGGTCATTTTGGAAATATGGCTTTATATTTGGGTTATTTACATGTATTTCCTCCAGAAAGTGTTACATTTCTTGGACTGAAGAACTCAATCTTGATAACCTCGCTTTGCTTGGCCCTCAATGGTGGATTGTTAGTGTTTCGGACTTGGCAATGGAGGTAATTCTGCTTTCTTATTGGACTCGACCCGACCTGACTCGAGTTGGGTCGGTTTAGGGTAAGAGCCGGTTCTGGTCGATTTTTGAAAGAGCCCAAAATCGGATATATCGGGAGGGGTCGATTTTGGGCCAAACTCGACCCGAACCGACCCATTGCCCACCCCTACTTTATAAAACTAGAACGAATCCCCTGTCGTAAGGGCGACCATCGTGTTTGCTGCAACCCCTATTTTGTCCCCTTCTTCCTCAGATCTTTTTTATTGATTGTGATGTATTTGAACTTAATTTATATTGTTCTATATTAGTATATCACACATAAACAGACAAATGGACAATAGACAAAGGAAAGGACATAGTAACATGAATTATCCAATTCCGACAATTTTTATTCCAAATTAGCCTCAAATATCAGACATAAATTTGAAGAGTACCTAATTCCCTTCTTTGCCCCTTAATTTTGTGTAATTGATGATATTTTCAATTATTGAGGACAATGCTTATTTAAATTTGGGCTGTGAAAAATATTGAGTTTTTATTACTTTTGTGTGATTGTTGTTTCTTTTTTATTGCTTTATCATTTGAAAAAAAAAAAGAAAAAAAATTGAAGATTTTTAAAAATTCCATAAAGATTTTCTTTTTAGTTTGCTTGCTTATGTGGGTTATATAGCCTTGCCGGCTATCATGTATATATGAAATTATATGTTAGTATATGAATTGTGAATAAGTTATATGCTTAGATTAATTTATATTTATCCATGTTAAATTTGATATTATTCGCACACGTGAATTAAGTTTTGCATTGTAAACTAGTGAGTTGATTCATGCTTGAAGAGGTTGAAATAATATAACTTATATGCTAAACCCGAAAACTATTAGATATTACATCTTTAGACCATTTTGAATACAGTTTGTGGTTGATTGAACTGCTGTATGAAGATATCAATATAAATGGGGATTTCATTTGTGTAAATTCTTTTGTGGATTATTTAATGTCAATAAGATGAAAATTAGGTGACACTCCTAAGTTAGATGTCGATTTTTGAGAATGTGTGTTTAATGAGAGCACTAATCATTGCATAAAATGAAAAATGTATCATGATTAATGAGTGAAAGCTACCCTATAAAGATCCCAATGATGACATTTATTGAAAATCTCAAAAAGAAAACTCAAATGAAAAGCAAGTACATGAAATAGGTAACTCAATTATATACATGATTAAGTCATTGACACATATTTGAGAGGATTAGGCTTTTAACAAGGAATTATTAATCTAATCTTAAAGGTTGAAGCAATAGAAAATATAGGAGAATCCTTATTTGTTGAGACATTGACTTAACAATTAGTGAAATTTGTCCAAACTAGAGAATGTGGGGATTAGTATATAAATTCAGCTTTAGTTTATACCTTTGAAGAGAGTTAAAGAAGAAGTTTAGTCATGTGCATTTTACGAAATGATATACTTGACTACTGAGGGTTGAAAATTGAAGAAACTTGTCATCTTGATGGAAGCAATGGCCCATCTATATCAGTTTTATATTGGATGAGTAGAAATTATTTTTTGTATTTTGATTTTGAAATTGTTCATAGATTTAATACAATGATTTTAATCCCGAGACAAACAACACGTTATTTAACGGTTGTTTTATGCTCGCTTGTTGAAATTTGTTATAGTTTTGTTTGAAAACAAATAAATATTCAAATTTGGGGTGTTTGATAATATGTTTTATACTTATCTAGGCCGCTAAATGTAAACATTTAGGAGTACTTTTGATAAATCATGACCTAACCTCTTATACACATTATTTGTTAGGTAAAACTAGATGATTGGAAGTGAATTTGGAAGGTTTGATTTTGTTTTGTTTGGTTTGAAAAAATTTCAAATCGTTTAAAAAAACATGATTTTTGGTTTGATAAACATTCAAAAACCAATCGAATTGAACCGTGTCACCTCTACAACCTTGTATACACATTACAGATGACTTATAAGGACTAATTAAGCAGAAGGAAACATCTTTTAGTCTAATGCAACCCCTTTTTATGATATTTCTTTGTCATCTTGATGGAAGTAATGGCCCATTTGTGTAGCCATGATGTACCCACTGATCAAGCCATGAAGATTTGTTGGTTGTAGCATTTTGAAGAATTTATCCATGTACTGCGCATTTGCTAACTAGTCATCTACATTTCTTCCTTCTTCCCATATGTAAGAAAATCTCATCTCCATTGTCTTCGCACTTTGGTAGTTAAATTCAAGGCCATATCGTACTTCTCACACACCTTTGCTGATGTGTTGAACAAGCATGAAAGCAGCCTTAGAATCAACTCAGACCAAACTTTCCTAAAGCCATGTCGAACAGCAAATTTTGCGAGTGCCTTCTGCTTTTTCTCAAGGATTGAACAACTTCCACAGCAGTAAAAAAAGCCCAAGATTACATCCCCAGTACTGCTTCTTGTTACCCTTCCAACTATCTGCATATATTCTTCAATGTGCTATCCGTTTACCCAACCTCCTCTAGGTTTCCTCCATAACAAAATGGCTGCATTTAGCTTATGAGCTTCAAAGCATGTGTTTGGGATTTGTTAATAATAGGATTAATTATAAATACATAGAAACGAGCGGTGAATAAGTGGATAGTACCTCCGAGTTTCATGAAATGTGTGGATATAAAGTAGTTTGACCGATTAATAGAGGTAAGGTTATTTATTCCAGAAGCCTTATCCTGAATTTTCCAATGCATGAAGAGTAGTCTACGACCGTTATACCATGCAGGGGCGGATATGGGGACAGGTGAGTGCTGCGCAAGCCCACATCCAAAATTTACTGCTTAAAAAGATAGAAAAAATGAAGTTTTAGTCCATTAGTCCACCATTAGCCCATTGTAATTTTTTGTTGGGAAATATTCATAAATCCTATATATATATATATA
>CAIGRB010092673.1:20195-31994 GCA_903798255.1 Fraxinus quadrangulata | reverse complement strand
ATATATATATATATATAACTCACCCCATTTCCATCACCCCTGCCGCTCCGACGACTGCTTCGATTTCGACGACCGTTTCGATGACTATTCCGATTTCGACGGCTATTTCGGTGACTGCTCCGATGCCGGTGAATATTTCGGTGACCGTTCAGCCATCGATTAATTCCAGCGACTACTCCGATTCCGAAAATTGTTCCAACTCCAGCGATTGCTCCGAACCGTAACTTTACAAAACAACATATGACCCGTTTATATTGATTTGTAATGTATAATTAACATGTGACTGTGATATTGGACCTTAACGACTGTGATTGTGATCTGTGACCTTAACGACGAAATAATTAACCACAATTCTATACAATATAATCATAGCTATCAAATTAATTGATCATATAAATATGTGGCCCGTCTGTATTGATTTGTGAATTTTATAGGTCATAAATTCTCAATCACGAATCGAAAATTTTATAAGTCACCGATTATTTCGAGATCACAAATCAATAATTTTATAAGTTACAGATTATTTTATTGGTCACGGATCAAAAATTACAAGTCACAGTTATCTATCAATCACATATTTTTAAATTTATTGGTCACAGATTAATTTTTAATTACAAATTGTCAAATTTTAAGGTCGCAGTTAGTTCAAACAGTTGGTCACATGCACCAAACACCCCACCAAATTTTATAGGTCACAAATTTGTTCGAGATCACAAATCAAAAATTTTATAGGTCACGAATTATTTCGAGGTCACAGTTCAAAACTTTTATAGGTCACAATTTGTTTATCGGTCACAAATCAAAATTTTTGAAAGTCAATGATTATTTTAAGGTCACAAATTAATATTTTTATAGGTCACAGATTATTTTATTGGTCACGGATCAAAAAATTATAGTAACAGATTAATTTTTAGTCATAAATTGTCGAATTTTAAGGTCATATATAGTCTATTATGTGATCACACCTAATCTAATCTATAACCAATATACGATCACAAATTATCAAATTATCAGTCACAGTAAAAAATTATCAAATTATCGATCTCAAATTAACAATCTTTTAGGTCACAATTTATTTTTTTCATCGGTCGAATGTTTTTTTATCGGTCACAGATTAATCAATTTAATGGAAACAAACAACAAAATAATATGTGACCACCACCTCACCACTGCCGCCTCCTACAAATCGATGGCTGAACAGTCATCGAAATATTCACCGGTATCGGAGCAGCCACCGGAATAGTCGTCGAAATTAGAGCAGTTGCTCGGAATAGTCATCAGAACGGTCGCAGGAATCGGAGCAGTTGTCGGAACGATCGCCTAAATCGGAGCAGTTGTCGGTACGATCGTCGGACGGTCGTTAGAGTGGTAGGGGTGGTGGAGGTATATATAAATATATATGTATGTATATATAAAATATCTTATTTTTGAAAATTAAAACTTGATATCTTATTTTTGAATTTGAATTTTGAAAAGTATGGTTTCATGTAATTACCACTTAATTCTAACAAATTTCATTTGTATTATTTCCTAAATATTCTAAAATTTCACAATTTGGGAATTTCTTCTACAATATCATTTCAGCTGAAAACTTTTTAATTTCAAACACTATGTTAGATCTTAAAATTGAAATTTATGCCAAAATTAAAAATTTATAAGCAGTATAAAAATTTGAAAAAATTGCAATACCACTCCCTAACCTTTTCAATTTTTCGTAGACTATACCATTTGGAGTCTAAATGGATGTAAACATCCTCTTTTTCGTTAGTTGACAAAGAAAATGATTTTGATTATATTTTAACAATTAGTAAAATTATAATTTTACATTTTCCTAATGTAATTAATTAAAATATTAAATAAAGATGAGAAAAAAGATCTTCCCCAACCCCCACTCCCCAAAAATCCAATTAAATCAGGAAAACCCGCAATCCCGCAAATTAACGACATCAAATTCGCGATCTTGATGGGAATCCCACATTTGCTTTTTTGTGGACTATTCTCGACCCCAATCCTGCAAATCCAATTAGTACAAACCCGTATTTCGATTCTGCTCTTCTTTTCGTCGGCAGATGATGATGATGATGATGATGATATAACATGATTTGGTGTAAAATTGGGGATCTTTGCTTTGGTTGTCACTTCTTGCTTCATTGCTCTTTTTGCTTCTCGGGGTGGTGCCGGCTTCTCTTTTGTCATTTCTCCCGTCACTGCCACTGCCTTACATGGTTCCAACACCACTCCACCTTCTCCAACAAATTAATGGTAGAAGAAATTTGGGAATGAATTTTCGAATTTGGGATAAAAACATGTAAAATTGGGGATTTTGATTGAATGAATTTGTGGTGGCAGTGATAACGTCGACTAATGGTGCGGTGATGAGAGGTGGGTTTTCCTGGTTTCATTTTGATTGTTGGGTGGCGGGGGCGGTTAGGGTTGGGGAAGATCATTTTTCTTTTTTCTATCTATTTAATACTTTAATTATTTACAATAGAAAAATGTAAAATTATGATTCTACCCCTTCAAAAATTGTTAAAATATAGTCAAAATCATTTTTTTGGTTAACTAATGAAAAAATGGATGTTTTCCATCCATTTAGACTCCAAAAATTAAGGATCTTCACCGGCATAAATTGAAAATTAAAGTAAAGCCTATAAAAATTGAAAAGATTTAAGGACTGCTGCCGCAATTGTCCCTAAAATATTTCATTTTGCACTATGAAGTTTTGAGTTGCAAACTATCCACAATTACATTATATTTATGGAAAATCAAGATCCCTCTTTCACATACAGAAAACACGAGAAAATTGAACTCGAGAAGATTTTCTACCCACCTAAAACCATTTAAAAAAAACAAAACATATTCTCCCTATCCACCAAGCATAAAACTTTGTGTTACGGATTTGCAAGACTTTCAAGACAATGACAAAGAAATCTGACTCCAACTTAACCCCTAGCTACCGTGACATCAAACTGTAAAGAATGATGACCAGATAGTCGACCTTGCGGATGAGAAACTCTTGTGTCTCTGCCATAGGCAGCATGATATTGCATCTGAGTGGTGTCCAACAAATATTTGTCCTTGCAACCGAGTTGGCTGAGACGCATTAATGCAAGCATGCTGAGAGCAACCAAAGCAGAATTCCCCATTATCCTACCCATGTGATCCAATTTGAGGGACTTGGAAACAAAATTTAAACCGGACAAAAGAAAATTGACAAGAACACTTGACCTCGTTGATTCTTGAGCTTCAAAGCTTGGACCAGAAGGGTACGTGCTTGAAACATAGAGATTTTCTGGTGAAATAAATTGACCAGCATCTTGCACAGCACCCACTAAAGCTTGTGCTTCTTCAATGACTTTATACTTCTTACCTTGATGTTCCGCCAATCTCAAGGAAAGAACAACACGACTTTGCTCTAAACGAGCAATTGCAGCATCTCTCTCAGCCTGTTGCTGTGTTTGCACCATCTATTAATCATAACATCAAAACCCAACATTAACAACTGTTTTGCGGATCGAGCAAACACAAACACAATTAAATCATTGTACTTGAAATTGATGTCAAATGACTGCCACATAATTCTGATTACATGTAGCGCTGATTCTACATACAGACTACAAGATGTCTAACCTTCACACCACAATAAAATTCAAGAGCACATTCTACATATAATGATTCCAATAACTTTTTTTTCATTCTCGAAAACTACTATTTATATCTTACAAATCCCATTAAATATCAAAACCTTCCAACCCCGAGAAAAATACCACTCAATTCATCCCAAAAGCACTCACCATTCCTTGGCTTCCATTGTGCTATGAGTTACTGAATAGTATTTGATATACTAAATAATCTTCAAGGATAAAAGGGTTTTGCATCATAAAGATTTCAATATAAACCAAATTTTAAAATATTTGGTATGCATAAGACTGTACTTATTATGCTTATATATTTATATTTCAATAAAAAGTAATTCAAAAATAAGCACATATATAATTACAAAAGCTTCGGATAATTTTCAAGCTATTAACATCCCGTTAGACAAAGCATTTTGAAATTATAAGTTGGTCAGTCATAGGAAATGTGGGGTAAAAAGGGATAAAAGTGGTCGATCCAAACAAAATGTGTGGTAAAAAAATTGAAGTTTGACTGGCTTATAATCTCTAAAAAGCTTTGTCAAACAGAGGCTAACTCAGCCCACATCCCGAAGATTTCGTGCTACAACACCAAATCCACTGTATACTTTCTCACAAAGATATACCAAGCAATCGGGTATAGTTAGTGCCTAGTAGCTAATTAAATCAGGCGTTCCAAGCTTAATTGGAATTGGAATTGAAAAGGAACTGTAAAATTAAGTAATATTCTTAAAATATTTTCCGAATTCCATTTTGAAGAACCTGTACTCATACTGTCAAAAATGGTGGAAGTTCAACTTCAGGTATTACAAATCAAAGAATTTTAGTACAATCGAGGCTGTCGACGTTTTCATTTTCAGCGAAATTCATATCTAATTGCTCCAAATTATGGAATCACATATTGAACCCCAGTTTTTAAACCATATCTATCAAAATAAATAAATAAATAAATTTCACCCAAAAAAATAAAATAAAATAAACAAGTATAAGCTGGTACTAACATTTCATTGGCAATATTCTTAGTCAAATTTTTTAATGTAGCTGTTTATGGGTTTTATCTGGGAATGGAAATTCAAATTCCAGAAAACCCAAAAACAAATTATTATAATTTAAACTTACATGGAAAAATTCCAGCTGATCTTCGAGATTCTCGAGCGCAGTTCGAATGGCATAGAGACTTTTGGCTTCCTGAAGGGCCAATTCATCGTCCTCGACCCGGAATTCCTTCACGAATACAAAACCCGACCCAGGATTGTTGTCGGAATATTCGGCGGTGGTGGAGGCTTGATTTTTACGGTAGAAATAGGATTCACCGTAGGTGGTGAATTTACGGGGATTCTTGACCGATTTCAGGAAGTGAGCCCGAGAAATTGAGTGAATGGCATCGCTGAGCTTGTCGTGCAAATCCCAGATTTTCTCGAGCACTGCTTCGATCTCATCTACCTCCATTTCCCATTTCATTTGGACAGAGGAGGGAAAAGGGAAAGGAAACTANGGTTTATCAGTTTATATGGAACTGGAAACAATCTTTTCAACCATATCTGGATTCAAGACTGTAGATGGCTTAGATAAATCCTAACCATTTCAGTTCATGAAATCTAAATCATGGGACGTGTGAATAAATCTGCATAACTTTATTGACTTTGACCACTTCTCATTCCAAAAAGAGATATTTCCTTTTCCTTCCAAGCCAAGTGAGTTTTGACCAAATGTCTTACTTGTCGCATCCTCTTTCACAGAGGTAAGTCTTAATTCATTTGACAAACTACCCTCTCATGAGGAGTTCAGCAATTTTAGGCTTTCATTGCCCAGCCACACAAGGAAACTTTCTTTCTAAGCCCATGTTTGTCTCCCATTTCAACAACACATTTACACAATAAAATATTTTACACGTAAATTAAAAAAATTCCTATATTTTAAACACACATTTTAAAAATATCACTATTTAAAATAATGTTTTTCCCAAACATGGGCTAAGTTTCCACCATAATTTGCAAACGAAAGCAAGATTAACATTTCCAAAATCTCTGCAACCAACTCCTCATTCCTCAAATGAATAACAGGTTTTTTCCCAAGATGTTCAACGGATTTGTTTGCCCGATATATTTTTGTCCAATGGATATCATCTAACCACACTGAGAATCTAAAGTATCAAGGGCAAACATGTTTAATCCCTGTTGATAAAATCTTTCTTTCCTACCCCCGTTAATCCTTTTCTGATCTTTGAATTAAAACCATCATATAAAAAGTTTCTTTATGACTTTAGTCTTTAAACAATGAAATACCTAATATGTCAAAGGTAAAACCTCCACCTTGGTATCAAAAAACCTGCAAAGAAAATTATTACGCATTAGTAATAATCCAGAAAGAGAGAATCAATAAAATTGAAAATTATTTACCTTCACCGATGTTTAGATGATCTTTACAACTTCTAAACTTTACCAACGATAGCACCTTAGTGCCTATGTCTGAGGGATTATATTGTGTGTATTTTCTCAAGTTTTACAACTTCTTGTGACACAATATCTCTAATGAAATGTAATCTAACATCAATGTATCTGGTGCGTTCGTGGAAAACAGGATTTTTGCATAGGTGTATAGAGGACTGACTATTAGAATATACTACCACATAATCATTTAAAACATAAAGTTCATGTAGAAGGCCTCTAAACTGTAAAGCTTCTTTAATAGCTTCAGTAATAGCGATGTATTCAGATTCTGTCGTGGATAGTGTAACTATGTATTATAACCGTGATTTCTAACTAACACAAATGTTAGACAGAGTAAACACATAAGAAGAAGTGAATTTCCTATTATCCATATCCCCAACATAGTCAGTATCAACAAAACCCTTCAGTTTAACACCCTCATTATTGAAACCAAACCTTAGACCTATATTACAAATTTCTTTTAAGTACCTTAACATCCATTTCAAGGCTTCCCAGTGCTCAGGACCAGGATTAGACATGTATCTACTAAAAGTGCTAACAGCGAAAGCTAAATCTGATCTAGTGCAAACCATCAAATACATAACAGAACCAATCACATTGGAGTACAAAATTCTACTCATGTATTTTATCTCTTTTTCATTACATGGAGTCTGATCTTTAAATAATACAAAATGATTAGTTAAAGGTAATGTAACAAGTTTGCAATTATGCATGCCAAATTTCTTTAACACTTTTGAAATATATGAGGATTGATGTAAAAATAAGATAGAATTTGACATATCTCTTTCAATTTTCATACATATGATTCTTTTAGTCTTTCCTAGGTCTTTCATGTCAAATTCACCATTCAAATTTGTTTTTATGTCATTTATCCATTTAGGTGATGAACCAACTAAGAACATATCATCGACATATAGCAATAAGAACACATAGTCATTATTAACATCATTATGTTGGAAGCAAAGGCAATGATCAAACTTACTGTGATGAAACCCTATGGATAGTACAAAAGAATCAAATCTTTTATTCTACTATCTAGGTAATTGTTTTAGGCCACATAAAGATTTTTCAAGAATCACACATGATCAGGTTTTAGTTTGTCTTTAAAACCTCTTGATTGATTCATAAAGATTTGCTCATCAAATTCATCATGTTAAAAAAGCAATTTTTACATCAAGTTGTTCAAATTTCCAGTCAAAATGTACAACTAATGCAAGTATGACCATAATAGTTGTGTACTTAACAACATGTGAAAAATCTCGTTCTAATCAACTCCCTCCTTCTGAGTGTACCCATTGGCCACTAACCTAACCTTAAAACTTAAGGGTTCAGATACGCTAGTACCCTCCTTAACCTTAAATACTCACTTATAGTCAACTGTAGAACTATTCTTAGGCTTAGGTACTAGCTCCCAAGTTTGATTTTTTTTTCTAAAGAACTCATCTCATCTTGCATTACCTTAAACTACTTTTCGGATTGTTCACTTTTCATCGCCTCCTCAAAGGTCTTTGGCTCCCTATCAGCTAACTCTTCATAACTCGCACGACTAAAAGCTAGCTCAGATTCATGACCAAATCTTATGGGTACTCTAGGCTGTCTCATCTCTCTATCCCTAGCTAAGTTATAATCAGTTAGAGGATTCTCTTCTTCAGGGTGTTCTTCTATTATTACTTCCTCTATATTCTCCATTGTAGGTTGTTCCTGAGTCTCCACCTCACTCTGTGTAACAGGGATGGATGTGCTAAGTTTCCCTAACTTCACCTTCAACTAATTACTCTCTTCACCTTGTTTTTCCTTACTTACAGGTTCAGATTTAATTTTAAAACATGGCATTTCGCTCTCATTGAATGTAACATCTCTACTCACAATGATATTAACCCCCTTTTGGCTTCTATCCCACAACCTGTACCCCTGTACCCCTTGATACCCTCAGGGTAACCTAGAAAAACACATTTTCTAGCTCTAGGTTCAAGCTTTCCCTCACTCTGATGAGAAAATACAGTGCAACTAAAAGTTCTAAGCATAGAATGATCACTTAGTTTACGAGACCATTTTTCATGCGAGTATCACCATTCAATGCAGCAGNTGGAGTCAAATTGATCAAATAACAAGCAGTCATAACAGCCTCGCCCCAAAAAGATTTTGGGGCTCCAGAACTTAACATCATGCAACGCACTTTATCAAGTATGGTTCTATTCATCCTTCTCGCTGCCCCATTTTGTTGGGGAGTGTAAGGAACCCTTTTATATCTTGTTATTTAATTTTCCTTATACATATTATTAAATTTAGTGTTACAAAATTCTAGGCCATTATCAGTTCTCAAAAACTTGATCTTCTTACCAATTTGATTTTCAACTTATCTTTTCCAATTATTAAAGTTACGAAAAGTGTTGGATTAATCCTTTAAAAGATAAACCCATATTTTCCTAGTGTAATCATCAATAATAGATAATAAATACCTATTTTCATCCAAGGTGGGACTGCTAGATGGATCCCACAAGTCCGAATGCACATATTCAAGCATGCCTTTAGTTTTATGAACACTTATGGATAAAGTAGTTCTATGATATTTACCAAGCACACAATAGTCACATAAAGATAAATCAGACACAATCATTTCCAAAAGCACTTTTTTCATTAAGAAGTTTAATCCCCTTAATACCCCACATGTGTAAGTCTATTGTGCCATTTTTATATGTGATCATCCTTAGGAAGAGATAGAGGTGTTTAAACCTCTCATCACTTCGCCAATATTTATGTAAATATCATTTTTTTCCTAATTCACTTAATAGAGACAAGTACACCCTTAATCAATTTTAAAATTTCATTTCCAATTTTACTAGTGAAATCAACTTTTTCAAGTCTTCTTACTGAAATTAAATTTCTAGACAATGCAGTGATATATCTAACATCTTTTAAAGTATGCACAAAGCCAGTATCAAACTTTAATTTAGTATCACTAATGCCAATGACATTATAAGTAGAATTGTCACACAACACAACATGCCCATTATTTGATTCATGCAAATTTTCAAACTAATATTTTTGTGATGTCACGTGAAAAGATGCACCAAATCAAGTATCCATTCATGTAAACAAGAGTTGGTGGTTACATTCAATTCAGTAGGATAAGTAACAAGACTTGTAATCATATAGACCTCACAATCACAATTATCATAAATAGAAGACAACACATTTACCTCATCTCTATCTTTACCCTTTTGTTTATTTTTCTCTTTATAACAATCCTTTATGAAATGCCCCGAGTTCCCACAGTCATAGCATTTCTTAACCTTGGTCCTAAATTTGGATCTTGGCCTATCCTTGCTCTTCCTTATACCTCCATTACTACTAGACTCGCCACTACTTTGGTAACTATCATGACTATTTTACCTAAATTTAGTTCTACCCCTCATAGTGTGAATCTCAACACTTTTTCTATCATGTTTTTCAGCTCTAATCTCCGTCTCCTTACTTCTAAGGAAGTCAACAACAATTTCGGGCTTAAAAGTGTCTCTACCATACTTAATAGCATTTTTTACTTCCTTATAAATATCAGATATAGTATTCAACAAAATAATAGTCTTATAAGTTTCAGACACTGACTCTCCACAGCAAACAATATCTTGAACAAGTTTGTTAAATATATCTAAATTGTCACAAGATCTCTTGAAGAATCCATTTTGAAACCGAAAAAATGCTCAAGTAAGTAAAGTTTGTTTGGAGTAGATTTGAGCAAATACAAGTCTTTCAATTTTTTTCAAAGTTCTTTAGTGGTTTTAAGTTTACCCACTTTTCTTAAAACTGCGTCAGCCAGTATAAAATAATAGAGGTATAAGCAGGCTTATCAACTTTTTCTTTTTGTTCTTTTAAAAAATCAGCAGAAAGGTTGTCATCAATGACTTTTGAAACCTTTTATTGAACCAAAATACCTCTCATTTTTTTTTACTAGATTGAAAAATAATTTTTTTCGTTAAAAGTTCCAAAATCAAAATTGTGTATTGTCATTTTCAATAATGAATCAAAAATACAAGGTCACAATTAAGCCACACAAAGTAGACATAGGTTCGCAAATATACACCGCTTTAGATTCCCAGAGTTTCGTGAGATTCACGATCTTAGATAAATGAAATTTTCAAATAGATAAGGTCTAGGTATTCTAATAGCTTAATAGTGTAACAAGAGATATGTCAACTAAATAGTTTCACTCACGATATATCACAAAAGATAATATGCTGCAATTTATCAAATGAACAATTTTAATCATGTAGTAACGAATTACCCCCACACGGTAACCACAATCATATTGTTACCCCACACGATGAGGCGCTAGTGCTCAAAACTAAAAGAGATTAACCAATTTATCAGAGCGGACCTGTTTGAGTCCGTAAATTACGAGAGATGTGAATTTACTGTTTCAGGGCCGCGATTTTTGGCATAAATTAATTCAGTAAATGTATGGCAGTTTCGACCGTCAACCCACCAAGGGTAGAATCGTTCAACTTTTCCTCCGTAACCTGAAACACAAAAACAATAATATTAGTATGTTCAAGAAATTAAAATAAGAAACTTCTCCACCACGCACAACACTCCCAGATGTGCCTCAGCCTGCAGGACACGGATATGGCCTCATATATTCCTCCCGATCATTGGTTTGGTCGGAATCGAGAAAAATAGGTTCGGTTCCTTTGAAAATCGCGAATCAGCTTCTTCTTCTTCGTCGATTTCTTACCGAATTTCACACCAACTAACGCTCTGATACCAAATTTTGAAGAAGGTGTTCCAAACTTCACGAAATCTGGGCTTAGTATGTTGAATCAACACCACAATTATCCAACCAAATCACAAACCAATTTTCCCAAATGGTTGCTGCCCATAAAGGACTGAATATGAAAAATATAATAGCCATAAAGGCTGGAGAAAGAGAAGAAACAATAGCACAAAAGCAGTGAGCACGAAGCAAGGCAGAGAGCATAAAGCCGAACTGCCATTTTCTCTCTCAAACACGACTATTAATTTTTCACACCTTTAGCAACAGTAACGGACATCAAATATATAAGGGTTGGGTATATGCTTTTAGGGTTAGAACATAATTAGGTCCCATAGGAAATAATAAAGCCCAATAGGAAATAAGTAGGTTGTCAACCAGATAAAAGCCATCCAAGTTTTGGGTTGGCCCATGAGCAGTACTAATTTAATTAGGCTGCTTCAAATGATCCAAGTGGGTTACGTGGATCTGTAGCGGATTGTGGTGTCGATATAAATATATTGAGTCATTTGATCGATGCCGACTGGATAAGAGAGCAAGACTTACATCATCGTCCAGAAATGTCGTTTGACAACAATTTGCCTAACATTTTCTTTTTGGTGCTAGGTCCGGCGATTGAACCTTCAATGATCTTGAAGCAGTATTCACTACATTATAAATAAGGAAGGATATTATAAATAAGAAACCGACCAGTGTCATTTTTGTTCATCTTCTTCTTTGTTTCAGCAATAATCTCCAAGCAGTATTCACTACATTCGTGATACGGGTTCGATGCATTGACAAAGGGCGTGACGAATTAGCAGTTTGTGGTGTACCTTCAAGTAGGTGTTTGTTCTTGCTCGAACCCAATGTGTAGCGACGAATTGGTGTTGCCATTTTCCGATTTCAAACTACAGGAGGATATGAAATTAGGTTGGATATTTACTCTTTTTCAAACAGGATTGTG
>CAIGRB010092673.1:1674-19563 GCA_903798255.1 Fraxinus quadrangulata | reverse complement strand
AAGTCTTTGATATTCTTTCTTCTCACCTTGATTTTTCTTTGATACATTCTCTTTCTTTGACCTTGATCTTTTCTTGGCGTTCTATTTTTTAAGTCTCGTTTCGAATGATTTGACTTAAATGCTTAGCTTTCAGTCATTTGGTCGATACCGATTGAAATAAACAATACTTATATCATCGCCCAGGAGGTCGTTTGACAACAATTTATCTAACACCTACCCCATTAATCCTTTTCTGATCTTTGAATTAAAACCATCATATAAAAAGTTTCTTTATACCTAAATATGTCAAAGGTAATTCTTTATGCTGAGAACCAATAATAGAGGACACAACATCCTGGAATTTCAGCTTGGCTACAGTGAAGGAACATTTCTTGAAATTGATTTGTGTGCCCATATAATATATTTTGCTATGACAAAACAACAATTTATAATAAAAAATTTGTAGTTTCATTTATTTATTGCCATTATTTATTATTGATCATGTGAATTAAAGTGCCTTATAATCACTTGTGATGATATAAGTTGGATACTTGCGTTGAGAAGTTTAATCATAAATAATTTGTTGATAGCCAATGTATATAGGGTTAGTACATTATACTGGAAGATTGTAGTATTGATTGATTCATTTTTCGGATTTGTGATTTGTCATTATTACAGAAATAATTAAAGCTGACAATAGTACACTTGGAGTTTATTGAATGGACTATATACCGAGTTTGATTCTATAGCATGACCCTGCAGAGAATTTAATTCTACTTGATCGTTGTATATTTAATTTAAATTTCTTGATGGGGTTATCTATATATTTTTGTGATTTTAATGGTTATTTGATCCACCAATGGGTAAGATCAGTATGATTGGTCAAATATTTCATTGAGTTGAAAACTTGAGAATGAGCGAAATAGAGAACATGAATTCGTATCAGGAACCGTCGTCCTGAAAAATGGGTAGAGTGACTACTTAAATATTTTATGTTGACCAGTTAAAATCTGAGCTCAGTGTTTAACAGATGCTAAACTTCGACATCTATGATTTGTTTATAGGACGAAGAAATAATACTTAACTTAGTGAGCATAATTCGAGGAGCAAACGGTCATCTATGCTCGTACTTAATATAGAATCTCAGATGGGGATAAAATACATATACGGTAGGTCAGAGAAAAATATTACAGATATATTCGTTTTAGTGATTTTATATATTTCAAGAGTTCATTTTTTTGCCTTTAGTAGAAAATGCAAAAACTAATAATTAGATTAAGTGGTCTAGGGTCGACTAGATGGGATCTAATTATTGGAGCTTGGATAATATATGTCTCATCAGGTCCTTATTGCAGTTCTATAAAGTATTGGAACTTAATTATAATTATAATAAATGTTTTGGGCTTAATTGTAATTACAATAAATTTTTTACTTAATTGTAATTGCTATGAAAGTTGTAAACGAAGTTTTAGGACTACACATGTAATTAAATATAAAATAATTGGATGTGAATTTTAATTAAGACTTCTATTTGAAATTTGAATTATTATTGTATATAGATTAGAACATCTTTATCTTTATAAATAGAGACTGGATGGATATAAATTCTAGAACAATAATAATACAATAATTTCATACTGTTCAAATTTGGAGAGAGAAAAAGAGATAAAATATTATTTTTTTTATTTTTCATATGTTCTGTCCAAGAATTAGTTTCTTGATTTGATTAAAAGAAGGTCTCCATTTATCGATATAGTCTTGACTTTGAAAAATATCATACAAGACTCGAAGGTTTGGAACATCAACATCTTGGACTTAAAAAGGCTAGAAGCTTGTGATCCAAGAAGTTGGAAGTTCGTGATTCAGATTCAGTTCAAGATTTGATCATCGAATTTTGATAAAAAATCGAATCCCTAACATTCTCGTGAACGTCTAGACGATCTTATTTATTGAATTAATTTTTTTTTAAATTTGTGGATAATTATGCTCCCACATTCCAACAGGATGTTTATTGAATAACAAATTCAAACCTCCGAAAAACTTTCAGAAAGTATGATGACTAAAGAAAGGGATATTGGGTTGTCTTGTCTAAGCCCACTACTAGTATTAAAGAAACAGACAACTCTCTTTTATCATGATAGAGAAGCTACAATTACCGATTGCATTTTTTAGAAACACATTAACTCCTCTAACATCCCTGAAAAACCAATTCTTGAGCTAATAATTCAATATCCTCAACTGATCTTACAGGAATAAAACCACTAACGAGAGGGAGAAATGATATTAGGACAGTGGTATACGTACAACACCATCCACCGAATGGGTTACAGCCTGGTGATGTGGCGGTTTATTTGAAAAGTCAAAATCTCGCCATATGTTTTTTTAAAGTAATGAGAACGCAGTATTTTACTCTACTCTACCCTACCCTATTATTTCCTCATTCCTAATTGCAAACCCTTTCCTCTCTACCGAAATGGAACCTCGTGCTTTTTCATTCCACTACGCCGGCAACGTCGACGCCGACGTCAACCCTACGGCCAACCCGACATTCTTACTCCCATCGTTTGTGGTCAAAGCGAAACAGTCGTTTTATGGAGACATCGACGAAATGGAAGCCGACGACTCCCATGGCTGCAACTTCGACGTCAGCGACAACATGTGTACAATTTTTCTAGCTTACTCTTCTTCCAAATCAAGCATTTATTTTCGAACTTACTCTTCACGTTTCATTCTCTCATTATTTTTTTTTATAGATCTTATCATGTCTATAAAAAATTGGTGATAGATCTATTGACATTTACATTAATGGATGAACTTTGTTATAGTTTGGATTGTGCCTGTCACAGCACGCCATTAACTGCAAAACAATTAAACTGAGGAATGAATAATATGTTGGACTCGTATCCTGTGCGTGGACGTTGAGGATTAATGGGGATTTTGTTTGTTTGTGTGTCCAAACATTTTTTCCTGGCTTTACTCTTTTTATTATATGAAACAATAAAGTGATATTATTTTAGATTGAATTAGATAAGAAAGCATCCATGCCAAATCTTCCCAATAGAAACTAAAAGCTTTAAAGGTGTTAAGACACTGGATAAGCTTGTCCAATACATAAGCATGCTTAAATAAGCATATTTGTTTCAGCTAGTTCGTTTCAAAAGGCAATCACTTTGAAATATAAAGATGAATTTTTGTAAAATTTGTATAATTTTAATGATTCTATCAAGACTATGAGGAAGACAGTGATAAATTTATTTATGCACATCACTCTCAATCAATTCCCTTTTACAGTTTTAATGGTCTTGTGCCAACAATTCTAATTTATTTTTGTCAATGTTTTTGTGAATGTAGGTTATTTGGAAATTCTTTCATCCGAAGATGACAATCCGAATGATAAGAGCTCATGAGAAAGAACATACATTATTGTGCTCAGTGTTGGAATGAAGTTTAAGGATGAGAGAGAGGTGTTTATTTTACAAAAACTATGCTTATCGAATCGGTTTTCTTGTGAGGAAAAGAAATTCGAAGAAGGGTAAAGATGGAATTGCACGTTATATAATTTTTACGTGCAATTGGGAAGGCCATTGAACCAATGGAACAAATGCAATTTTGAAGCCTCAACCAACCATGCAAACTGGGTGCAAAGCGAGATTAACGGCATGTTCTAAACTTAATAGAATATGGCGTATTAACACTATTTATCTCGAGCACAATCACAGAACAAGTTCATCGAAATCACTGCTATATTGATGTAATTGTCAAATAAGTGCACGAGTGAAAAGACAACTTGAAATAAATAACATCACTAGTATACCATTGCACAACAGTTTTAACTCAGCCATAGTTGAAGCCGGTGATTATAAGAAGATTGCATGAATTGAGAAGGACTGGAGAAATTTCATTGACAAAGTACGTCGATTAAGACTTGGTGAAGAAAACGTTGTTGCATTACAAGCATATTTTTCGAAGATGCAAGCAAGTAGTCATAACTTCTATTTTAGTATAGACTTGGATGAGGATGCTCGTGTGCGACAAGGTACGAAATGGAAAAGCAATTCAAATTAATGTACACAATCGCAAAGTTCAAGGAGTTCTGAAAACATTTCATTGGAAAGGTATATCGTGAAGTCTTATATACTCATGATTCATACTTACATACTATATACGAAGTACCTGAGAGGACATCATTTTGAATGAATGTATGAAGACAAAACTGTTTGAAGTGTGCTTCTATAGGGATGAAAGTGAATTTGAGTGCAATTGTCATTTATTTAAATTTAGAGGAATTATTTGTAAGACAGCAATCACAGTTTTGATTCGAAACCAAGTGAAAATAGTATATGAGAAATATATTGAAGAGATGGTGGAGAGATGTGAACAGACCATACACGAAGGTTTTGATCAATTACGATAGTTGTATCAGTACACCAGACCAAGTTAGAAATGAGCAAATGTGCAATGTATTTACCAAGTTAGCTTATTTGGTAGCACATGACGAATCACAATCGAAGAGAATTATTGAGTGGATTGAATTTCAAACAATAGAGTCATCCAAGTTAAAGTCCGGGTGTCACGTAATGAGAATGCTTATCTCCCCATTCGGCACAGCAAACACGCTAACAACTAGGCGTGTGGCCTATTTTATCAAAGAGTGCACTAATGATATGATCATATGCAAGTATTTTTCCTATCATACTCATAGCGTGCGTGTGTACCAGTTGTTAGAGCTTGCCGGTCTAAGAATGAGGGGAAGGAAGCTTTGAGGTATAATATATCGGGATCCAAACCTGCGGTCTATAAAAGCTGGTATCAGAGCTGGACCGTTCGAGCATGCGGTGTTATTATGGGACAATGTCTTCTGTTCTTGCGGAGAAAAAATTTTGGGCCACGGATCGTGTCGACAAGCTAGCGGAACACGATGAAGAAAGCTGTGGGGAAGACGGATGAAAAAGGACAGTGATGCGAAATTGCCTAGGTGCCTTTCGAGGAGCGCACATTGTAGGGCACAATGACGAAGATTGTGCATTTCATTTGACATGGGTTAAGGCGCTGCGGTTTGGAGGCCGCCCACCCAAGGAACTAATTCTCAGAGGGGCAGAAGGTGAAGGTTGGTGTCGGAGGCGGTAAGTACGAGTTACTGTGGGTTTGTGAATACCCGTCCATGTGAAGGTGGTGTCGTTGTTATTCTTGCAATGAGACGAATGCGTGTTGATGCGAAACTCACTTCTCGCTACGATGACGTAAGTGAATTTGAATGGAGGAGAATGTCACACAGTGAAAATGCTTATCTCCTCATTCGGCACAACAAGCACGCAAACAGCTAGGCGTGATGCATATTTTACCAAAGAGTGCACTAATGATATGATCATATGAAGGTATTCTCCATAACATCCTACTCAGAGCTTACATATGTTCCAGTTGTTTGAACTTGTCGGCTTAAGAATGAGGGGAATGCGGCTTTGAGGCGTAGTACCTCGGGAGTCAAACCTGCAGTCCGTTAAACGGGGGCTGAGGTATCCCAAAGCTTTGATGAAGCAAAAAAGTATGCTAGCAGAATCATCGTCTACCCAAAATACTCGAAAAGTAAAGGAGCTCCAAAAAAACTTCGCCGGAATGGACATTTTGAAACTAATTTAAAGAAATAAAAAAATTGTCAAAAGGTTTGAATTTTCTGTATTTTTGTTTTATTTGTGACCATCACTTTGTAATCATAAAATGATTAGTTTTTTCATATCATATAGGGGCCAACGAAGTCAAGTACATCCAAAAGGCATAAAGAAAATTATTCTACCGCATTCAATGATCAGGTAAATGTGCTTTACATAGAAATATGCCAAATTATTTGAATTCGGTTTTGAGATGTTTGTAATTGACATTACCAATTTCATTTTGTAGGACGGTCAATTAAAAAAAATCCCTTGTCAGTGTCATCAACATGTTGGCAATCAAGAGAGCATGGCCAGTTATGATTTTGGGATCTAAAACAGCTTCAAAGTGATGCATTTTTTGGATGATTATTTTGTTAAGCTATTGTATTGGCAGTACTATTTGTTGTAACTTGTATGTAGGGATCTATTTTGGTCAGTCATGCCTCATATTTTTTATGATTTTACCATTAACGTTAAAGCATTACATTGTCATTAACATACAATCACCAAATATAAAATATTCAATCACCTTCCCATTACATCAAAGTTCTATAACATCTTCCGAATCTCGTTTTCCCATGCACATTGTTATGATGTTGAGGGAAATCTCAACGTCCTTTTTTCAGCTATTTTCGTACACGTTTCCAACATATGCGACAAATCATCGATGGGTTCACTACCATTGGTGATGCCACTTGATTGACCTTCATCCTGCAATGGATATACTACGTTGGTAGGAGATCTATTCCAATCGAAAAACCTACAAACGTCACGGGTACAACAATGGAACAAATGCCATTTGTTATCGGTTCGCTTTTCCACCGCTATCCATTTAATATAGCTGTGGCCACATTTTAGGCATCTTCTCTTTCTTGGGCAATCTGACAACATGTGTCATGGCCATCTATAGGAACGACATATCCCCTTATTTCTTCTGGTCATCGAATAATTCTAATAGAACAACGAAAAATAACCACATCACAATAATCTCCAAATTAGCAATTGACAATAAACCCAAATCTAAATGCAACAATTTTTCTCCAATTAACATATAATGTCATGTAATTGAAAAAAAAAATTAACATATAATGTCATGCAACTAAATTTATACATTTACTGTGGCTAGAATTTGCTTTAAAAAAAGGACACTTTTACAGTAAAACTTCCTCAGAAAAATGAATTCAATCAAAAAAATACTTCTGCAACTAAACCTCACAAACTACAATAATGGACAATTCATTCCATCATCGGAAATAAGCAAGAAAATATATAAATTACTCATTGCAATAGCATAAAATGCAGATCCGTAGAAATAAAGCAAGAAATGATTTACTCCACTCATTTCAAAAACATACATTTTTCGGATGTAGAGTCGTCGGATGTAAATCAGCAAGAAAATATATAAACTACTCATTTAAAAACTCCAAAATGAAGATATGTAGAAATAAAGCAAGAAAAGATTTATTCCACTCCTTTCAAAAATGTACATTCGTCGGATGTAAAGTCGCCGGATGTAGAGTTGCCACCGCGAGGTCTTCAATAGGGGCTGAAATGTGTGAGGGAAGAGGGGAGAGATTATCTAATTTTGGGGCGGGTTTGGTTTGGGTAGTGTTTGAATTTCAAATGGATTTTATCGATTTCTTACGAGATTTAGGAGTTTAAATTTTGTCGTTCAAAACTGCCACATCAGCAGGTTGTAAATGCTTCTATATAGGTTTTTGTGAACGAATAGAATTATCCTAATTTAATAGAGTTAGTCACAAGCGTGTGACTTGCTCATTCCTCCATTTTTGCACTTAAGTCCTCCTCTAATTGCATGCTAAGTCCTTAAAATTTGTTCTTTTACATTTTGGACCTCAAATTTTGTCTTTTATTTCTATTATGTCCTGCATAAATTGCATCTAGGGCCCTTAAATTTTCTACATTTGTGCATTTTAGTCCCCTGATTCATGATTTTGTACCATTTTCTCTTCCTTTCTCCTTCAATTGAGGATATTTAACCTATGTAAGCAAACATTACACGATTGTGAATAGAATTTCATTTATTTAATCAATAATTGCTCGAATTAAGTTATCGATAAACGTGTCTGAAGCGGTGGCTAGTGATGTTGTGGTAGTTGAAATAAACTCTTGAACTTGAACACCTCTGAAAACCTCACAAAAAATATTTTGTCCAAAGAAAATGAGTTACTCCAATACCAAATTGNAACTTTATATTGCCACCTTAAGTTCTCTATATTTTCTTTCCTTCATCTCTTTCTCCTAACTCTTCCTTCTTCTTTTCTTAATATCGTTCTTGTTCATTGCATCCTATCAATTTGAAATTAGAGTAAGTCATTTTCATTTGGCCAATATATATATATATTGGCCAAATGAAAATGACTTACTCTAATTTCAAATTGATAGGATGCAATGAACAAGAACGATATTAAGAAAAGAAGAAGGAAGAGTTAGGAGAAAGAGATGAAGGAAAGAAAATATAGAGAACTTAAGGTGGCAATATAAAGTTTATTTCATATCAAAGTTGTCTCTATTACAATGTAGAAGCCCCATTTGTATATAGTTTAAACTAGTCCAATTTAGATAAGAAACAACTAATAAAATACTATAGAATATAACCAAATATTAGAAAATCTATCAAATTTAAGTAAAAAAAAATTCTAACAAAATACTAGACTCTAACCCTAATTATGTGTCCAATATGAAAAGTCTTCTATATGATTACCATAAAAAAAATGCTGCTTAATATCATGGATGGATTAATCTCTGTGTACACTTATGTACACATAGTGGTTGACATAATGTGAGTAGAGTTGGCCCACGAAACTGCTGCATGGACCTCACTCTCACTCACATTATGTCAGCCCCTATGTCTACATCTATGTCCACATAGCATGACCCATTAAATTAACAGTCTAAAATACCTTGTCGACACGACCACTTGGAATGCTGGCACGATTGCTTCCCACTTTATTCCAAAAAAAAAAAAACAAGATTCTATTTTTTTCTGTTTTCAAATTCTGGGGGGCCTGTTTGGCAATTACTTGGGGACCTTTTTGTAGGGCTTTTATAAGCTATTGTCATTCATTCTTTTGTCATTCCCTATACATCCGTTTAAACCCTAAGGAAATGAGAAAAGATGCAACAAAAGAAGAAGAAAATTTGGGCAAAAGTAAGGAAATTTTTGGGGAATTCAAGATCAAGAGATATCAACCTTCAAGAATCCGGCCAAGGGACGAGTTTTATTTATTATCTTGTATTTCTTTTATTTTTTATACATTTGCAATGTATTTTTCTAATTTCTCCATTTTGTGCTATTTATAAACAATGGGCTAAACTTTTAACGTTTGGATGATTGAGGAAACTTGACCTAGCTTGATTAATTTTAAAGTAATGCTATGTAATTCCACTGGAATTACAACCACAGTCTAGATGGCGTTAATGTGACATTAAATGATAGGTGAAATTAAATAAGTAATTTAATTTCACCTTTCATTTAACCAATTATTTAGAGCTACCTAAACTGGGGTTGTAACCCCAATGGGGATAAATAGCAGTACTCTTAATTTTGAAGTTTTCTTTTTAATGTCAAAATATTTATTATCATGTGCATTTATTGTTGTGATTAATGTCTTGCTTTCATTTGGACAATAAATGTTTGTTTTGAGTAATTTGTGCTATTATTGAGAGATTGTAATGCATTTTGGACCAATATTGTAAATCCCCTAGATTCTTGTGGGGAATAAAGCTATACCCCTAATTATAGGTTGCCTATTGAACTATTTTCATAAAGGATTAATGAAATTTGTGGGGTTTTAATCGACATAGAGATATAATAAATTTAACTATCCAATTAGAGGTAATTTCCTCGATAATTAGCTAAAATAGGAAAATCGGGTGTAACATGATTAATGAGTAATTTATTAAATTGCACGATGAGAGATTAATTAAGAGGAGATTGAGTGGAATAATGAATTCCAAACTATTTAATCCTCAAAAAATTCCTAAATTTTTAATGTGGTGTGTTTTGAATTGAATTTCAACTTACTTTTATTTTATTTTCAAAAATTTAAATTCTTATTTTGTGTTTTCTAATTGTTAGAATTAAAATGACTATAGTAATGTAATTAAAAGTAAACATTTTTCGAGGGATCCACTTGGATTCATAATCTACTTCATTATTTGAACGCGATCCATACAGTTGCGGTTTACATTTTTTAGCGAGCTTCTACCATCCTACACATACAAAATTCCCATAATAGACCAAATTCAAACACAAGGGGTGTGTTTGAGCTACATTATTTTGGAAGAATATATTTTAAAATAGTAGATTAATGGAGAATATATGGTTGAAAAGAAGGAAAAATTATTGATGTGATGGAAATTTTTATTTTATTGGAGAATGTGTGGTTGAAAATGTAATAGAATAAGCATGAAAATTTTAATATGGCTCAAACAAGGGCAAGAAAAGTAAATGAGGAAGAAACAACCAACAAGAGAAAAATCTATATACAAAGTGTTCATCGTTATTGTTCATAGGTACTATTCATCCGGAAAAAAAATCTTTTTTTTTCTCTCTATATTGTCAAAAGAACTATCCAATGCTTAAGCAAAATTTAATTAAGATTAGTTCTTTCAGTATTTTTCTAGTTTATAATGACAACAAAATAATAATAACTACAAACCAAAAAAAAAAAAAAAATAGAGTACAATAAGGGTAAAAAAATAAAAAGAGAGAGAGAGAGAGAGAGAGGGAGAGAGAACAGATTTCTTTTTCTAGGACACATGATTTGCTTCGTTCCTATTAATTGAATCGGTCGATAAGGAAAATTCAATTGAATCAGTATGAAAATGATGACTTGTACACGTTCCTATTAATTGAATTAGTCGATAAGGAGAATTCAATTAAATCAACTTGAAATCTAGGGTCCATGTTGAAGACGTTCATTATCCAACTGGACGAGTTAACTTATAATTGTTGGACTTTGATGGTCTAGATGGTCTCAATCATTTTTTAATTAACTCGATAATCTTGAAAAATTATTTGGCTTTCACAATTTTTGTGACTACCGTCATATTTTTCATACTAATATATCACTTGTCGATTCTTCTAGATGTTGTTGGAAGTTATTTTTATGTGACATTGATCGTCTGGATCAATATTCTATCGCTTTGTGGGATGAAATGAAACGATTATTAAGTACTAAATATGTCATGTGTATTATCGAACTCATTTATTAGATCAATGCTCTTCAATGTAGACAAGGTATGTTCATTGTTAGGGAATATCTAACCCATTTCGAAAAACTACTGCATAATTGTTGACACATCCTTCCTAAATATATTGTTTTGATTCTTAACCATGAGGTTGTTGTTATGGCTGCATTCTCAAAACATATTCGTGCTACTTTTTCTCGTCTGATGTTGAAGCTTCTGTGCTTCTAGTGACACTGCTTTGCGTAAAGAACCTTCCTTTCCAATTAAGTGAAGTGGAGAGTGATGCTTTAGTTATGCTACAATAGTTGATCTATCGTTTCTTCAAGATGTTGGATGTAGTTCTTGTCGCTTTATTCCTAAGAATAAAGTGGCTCTAAATCTAGCTAGTCGACTATTTATTCCTCAGCTAGCCGTTGTTAGATCGATCTCATTCCTCGATTTGTGTGTCCTCGTTATTCAACAGGTTTGTTATAGCTTCTAAAAATATAGCTAACTGATCAACGGTGAACATTGAGGGACCACAATAACCACGAGTGGGGAAGAGTATATGATAAAATTTGTAGGAGATTCAATTAAACAAACAATAAAGACAAAATCCAAAAACTCTTATTTTTGTGCCCATTCGTATATCCTTGTAGAAGATATATTGAAGGTGTAATTAAAGCCCCTTTGGCACGTTTCCTTCTCCATATATTAATTTTATGATCATTTAGTCATTTATAAAGTTTAAATATAAATATTAATGCGTGTATATATTGTCACCGCCTTATAAATTTCTTCCCCGTCATTTTCCTTCTAGGCTTTACCCCTTCACCGTTTAGACCCGTCTTCACCCATTCATTTGCACATTAACACACACAACACACACATTATTCCACCTTCTTCTTCTTCTTTTGCAAGAAATAAATTTTCATCTCGATCAGGTTTTTGAGGTGGGTTTTATTTGATTATCTCTTGCTTACTGACAGACCCCTCTATGAGTGTGTGTTTTCCCCCTTTTTTGTTGGCTTTTTTGCTTTGTTCATACCAGCCGCGATTACTAATGTGGTTTGGGTTTCAACTGAACTAGATTCTCCTTAGTTTTTGGTATTGAATTTGGTATTTGAAGAGAATTCAGGGTATTCTCAGTGTGTTATTGATGAACAGGGTTTAATCCATATTGATTTTTCAATTCATTTTTGGAAATATTTGATTTGAATATGTGTATTAGAGTGTTTGGTTTTTGCAATAACATTTGCAGATGAACTGTTTGATGATTCGCAGGTGAGTAAAATAACAAAAATGGGAAATGAAATGGGTCCTCCATGGTTGAAGCCAATGCTGAAAACTGATTATTTCTTTCCCTGTCCGTTACATTCGGATTCAAATAAAAGTGAATGCAATATGTATTGCTTGGATTGCATGGGAAATGCATTTTGTTCATACTGTTTGATTCATCACCAGGGCCATCACCTTGTTCAGGTGACACTTTTCGAATAAATTATATTCGAAAATCGCGTATTCTTGAGCTTCTTTCTAATAGAATTGAGTTGTTAATTGGATTATGGATTGTGAAATTGTAGATAAGGAGATCTTCATATCATAATGTGGTAAGGATTAACGAAATTCAGAAGTACATAGACATTTCTTGCATACAGCCATACGTTATAAATGGTGCGAAGATCGTGTTCTTGAATGAGCGACCGCAGTCAAAGCCCGGAAAGGGAGTTACATACACTTGTGAAATCTGTGCACGTAGCCTTCCGGACTCCTTCCGGTTCTGTTCCCTTGGTTGCAAGGTATATTGTCAAATTCAGAGTCGGGATGAATTCTTTTTTGTCACTCTGTTAGTCTAATTGGTCTCGATTATGCGATATGACCAGTTGAATGGCATTAAGAGAGGCGAACCGGAGCTCACATTTTCACACGAGAGAGGAGCATTTGATGGGATGGATTCAGATGATGAGCCATCAACTCCAAAGAAGATTGCATTTTCATCAGGTTCCGTTAGTTCGGGAGACGAGAATGTGAACGGTATGTCTCCCGATACACCTCCTTTGTTCAATCGCCATAGAAGAAAAGGCATTCCTCATCGTGCCCCTTTCTAATATCCCAAAATCATCATCAAAGATTAGATTTCAAAAGCAATGGTTTAAGTGGTACTTAATGCTACATAATATGTTAGTGTGAGCACATTTTCTAGATGAAAAATGTATATAGGATGATAAATATATAGTTGGGTGTTCAGTTTCCACTTTTTTGTGTACATATATACACACGCCTTGTATTGTGCTCTTGCTTTGGAGAAAAGATTAAGCAAAGGTTTGTTAAAGCCTGTAGTACTTCCGAATCCTATTATAACAATCTTGTATTCGATATTCGTGCTATTAAATATTTTCATACGAATAATGTTATTCATCAGCATTGGTATTCAACATCAGTTTACGTGTTAATATTCAAAGAAGTTCTTCTCGGCGTGAATATTTTGTATAATAAGTACTCCACAGATGGAGGTTCGCTTCCTGAATTCGCCTTTCGGCTTTCGCTTCTATCTCGAGGGCATACTTGACAGCAGATAGACACATACGGCGATAGAGTGGTCCCCCTTCGATTCCTGAGATATTTGCATTAGGAGTGAAAAGTCCAAGCTCCGCATTTTATCTTTATAAAAAAAAAAAAAAAACCCCTAAACACTATTTATTACCAATTATGGAGTGTGTGCTCCACTATAACTAGATGGTGATGAACAATATTATTTTCGAATATTTGTTAACTGAGAAGGTGGGATATTTTGAGTCGAAAGTAACCGTCGGTAATGGGACGAGAATCAAGCAATATAAAACTCGACACGTAATAAAGAACTCTGAAAATTTCCAAATTGGATCAAATGGCTATCATTTATGTTCCTTTCTTTTACTAGGGACTGTGATTAAAAATGGGGTGGAAGTTTTGCCGCAGTATGATTAAGACATTGATTTTTAGTAGCCATTTAATTAATCTATCTTTGTATGAAAATGGGTGGTGTAAAATGGTGGAGATGCTTGGGGGACACGTAACAGCCCCCACAAAGAGAAATTGACATTTCTTTTCCGCCACTATTCCCCAGATGTTACAATTATCTTCCGTTCATTACTTATTATCCAGAAAAAAAAATTAAAGAAAAATAAAGAATATGAGAGTGGGTGTCTATATTATTCTTGAACAAGTGGACTAGAGAGCCGTGAGGAATCAGGAAATGCTGCGTGACTTTGCTGCTTTTTTTTTTTTTTTTGTCCCTTTTTCTTTTTTCTTCCCCGTCTACGTAATGCCCATTATCTACATAAAAATACACAATCCATCGTAATCAAATGAAATTTATAATTTTAGTCTACGTCAATAAATTATTAACTATGAAAAAATTACAGTTAGGGTTTCTGTTGACACTTGAATCTTGTATTGTGACTTAGTCATTTGTTAGAGATTTGTGTAGAGAGTTCTTTAGTTTGCTAAAATGTGTCTTTACTTCGAGAAATGGTCGAGTTTAAGGCTAATCATCGATTTCAAAATCGTCGATAATTTTTTTAATTAAAAAATAGGATAGCAAATCAATATTACGAAAAGAAAAACTAAATTCTTCCTCTTATATTTTTGTCATCCTGTCATTAAACACGAAAATCACATATGGAAAATGACTTTATACATTTATTAATAATCGTCGAAGAGTAATGAAAGTATGTTACTATTGCAACTTCTTGAATGGTCACGCTTATGCATTTTAAATGTACCTATGATAATATAGTGACGTCTTTAATTTTTCAAAAATGAAAAACGATAGACTCGTCACCAATCGAATATGAGTACCTTCATAGAGATTCAAAAAATTGCACAAGATTTTCTAGTCCTACGGACTCATTGACGATATTCTAGACATTAGAATTCTTAGATTAATAGTATGTTTGATTTCGATATTAGATTTCGATATTGAATAGATTCGAAGATTATAAAAAAAATAAAAAATAAAAAAATTCACATATTTAAAATTTAAATCGGGGCAAACAAAGCAAGGATTATTTCCACGTTGCCATTTCTGACCTTTGAACAATTTGTAGGACAAATGTTGGTACGATGAAACACCCAACCCACATATTTGTTGTGTTCTTTCAGGTTGATTTTTGATTATTTTACAATAGAATACAATTTGGGGTGTCCGTCTGCTATCTTCAGACCCTCTTTTCTATAATTCTATTGACATTTTCGTACTTGGATTCAATATTGGATTAATACAATATTGGATTCAACTCACAAATGAATCTTCAACCTGAAAATCTGTCATGTAAACAAAGAAAAATAATAAGGGAATATTCCAGTTGAGGTCCCGAAACTTTTAACATTTTGACGATGGTTCCAAACTTTTCATTTTTAACACTCGAGATGCCTAATTTATAAAATGTGAGTGACTATCATCATTTTCTAATGAAAATCGTTTATTTGATTGTTAAAAGGTCAATTATTTTTATTTTATTTTTATTCTTATTTTTTTTTGTTAAATGAACCATTTTACCTTAGATTAAATATAAGAAGGAAAGAAAATTAAAAAATAACGTTGTGATTCAGCGACGGATTCGGTGCCATTTGGCCTCGGATGTTAGTGTTGCTCAAGATTAAGACCACTTCGCACTTGTTAATGGGAAGTGGTATTTTCTGATCGAAGGAGTGGCTATATTTGTAATATTATTCCTTTGTTGTCCCTCTAATTCTTATGGACGGTTTAGGGAGATTACTGTTGTTTGTACAATATAAAATGTCTCTGTCGAATGTTCGACAGAATTACCTTGAACTATGTAAGCAGATGATCAACAGGATCGCAGTATTAATTCGAGCCCACCGAATGCACGATGTTTCCTTAAAACGAATTTGCTGCCTTCAAAAGGTGCTAAAGGCGTCCAGCAATCGTTTCCCAGGATAGAACGAATTTCGTCTCCTACGGAAGCAGCACAGCAATCTGCAGGAGTTCCAACGAACTCAATGAAGTGTATTTACTTCGAAATGAATATCAGAACGAGAGAGAGAGGATAAGATTCAATGCTGAGAATAAACGCAATGAAAATGGTGTAATTTTTCTGGCTGCGGGGCAGGCTATTTATAGACTTGTTCGTGGCCATTCGAACAACCTTCAAACCCTTTCAGAACAGTCGTCACTGTTCAGACAGTCCCCCAAAACGAACAGACAGCAAGGTTCGTTTAACATTCGACTGTTTAGACAGTTAACAGTCGGCTGTTAACAGTCGGCTGTTTAGACTGTTAACAGTCAATCCAGAAAATTACTCGAAAGATAAGCCAACAAAAAATTAATATCATTAATTACCCAAGAATTTGATTAATAACAATTTGGCCCAAAAATTTAAATAAATTTTGTCCAAAAAATTAATATAGTCTAAGAACCGAACCAAACCGGCCGGCCGGACGGACGGCGGCGGCGGCGCGCGCGTGTGGGGTTAGGACCGAACCCAATAGGATATAGGTCTCCTCCCTTTCAAAGACTATTGGTACCCCTTGGGGCCCAAACCCAATTCCCAACCTTACACTATATAAACCACACAAAAGTTTCATAGCTTTCCTATGTGGGACAAGTGTATGAGATTTTTTTCCAGAAAAATCAAATTCTTCACTATTTCAAGTGGGTTACTTTGACATTAAATATTTCATTCAATACTAAATGATTTTCGATATATAAATATATCACGTTAATCCTTTTACGGAGTAGAACGTGAATATGCTAGGTCCCGTTAAATATAAGGTACGGGTCCCACTGAAATTTGGGCTCAAAGTTGACCCATTTCACTAATATATAAATCATTTTCCAACAATTACTATGGAGCCTCGAAGGATCATTCGATTGGTCTATTCCTAACTTCTTTTGCCCACATTCTCCTTGCAACTTTTCAAGGCCTGGGAGAAGTACTTTTCCATCACCTTTTCCCTTACTTATGCCAACATTAGATTGGATTGCTACTCTTCTTTTCTAGTTTGAGTGAAATCCAATTGTGTGGAGTTCTGATTGCGCATTCAACCACCCATGACTGGGGCCTTATGGCTCATTCTTATGGACAGTTTTTTTCCCAAGTCTTGAGGGTGTTCCTTCGATGTCCCAAAAAACTTCTTAGTGGTCAAGTACAGGATTCATTTCATTGTTCTAATGAATGTCACCATCTAATATCATTGATTTTAACTAATAATTTTTTTAAAATGTAATATATTATTTTTAATTTAAAAGCAATAATTTGTTTCTTAAATTATCTGGCTTACCATATGTTAGAAAATCTTGCTTAGCTATTCTGGTAAGCCCGGCGAACTCAGTAGCATTTTACTTAAATAAGACTTGGTAGTGGACCTGCTTATGGCTTTGGACAAATAGGTCCGGTTCTGGTTCTAAACCGTCCACTTCTACGGGTTTTGGCTAATTTTATAAATTATAGATTCTATGAAATGTTTAAAACTGAAAGTGAATAGTAAGTTATGAGTCATACAGATAAAATGTATATTTTTAACACACTTAAAAAATTTAAAATTGATGAAAGTGCTTTAGTCCAATCGTCTCCTCGAAGTGGTGTCACGCTTTCCGTCCCTCAAAACAATACTCCTCGCAACGATAAAGAATTTGATACTATTGCTTTTCTACATTGTACTTGTTTACAACCACAAGAAGTTACATACTTTGTGGGGCAAAGTTGGGAAGTAAGTTCAACAAATGCAAAAATTTATCTTATAAATTTAAGTTTTTCAAACAAAGAAATACGTAATAATATTGAAACAACCATGATTTTTATAATTATTCTCTTCCTTTTTCATACTTTCATAACTTCGTATAACTCTGAACATGTACACGTTAAAGTATATGTAATAATAATCCGCTTGAATTTAGCAAACACAAACATGTTAAAGCAAACCGAACAATAAATCCACTTCAAATTAACAATTAACAGATTAAAGCAAGCTCAACAACATCGAACTCAAATTAAGCAATTCTAACGACAATCCGCTCAAATTAAGCAAGTTCCATTCAAAATGGAAAAAAAAAAAAAAAAAA